>JAMQGT020003574.1:0-18216 GCA_024447675.2 Pterophyllum scalare | reverse complement strand
AAAACATTACGTATTGCTTTCTGAGTTTTGGAGGAGGGGAGCTGGTGTAAATAAACAGACATTTAACGTTTTAGAAATAACGACAGCGTTGGGGTGCTTGAGTTCTGGACTGAGTGGACCGCAGGGGGAAGATGTCGAGCGACGGAAACAAAAAACAGTTCTGGAAAAGAAACGCAGCGAAGGTTCCCGGCAGGTGAGTGACGTGTTCCCTCCTGCTGGTTAGCTTAGCGGGGCTAGCTTCACTCAGCTGACGCTGCGCTGTTGCGCTTCAAACGCAAACTTTTACTGTCATTCCTGGGGCTTCGTGATTGCACACAATTACCATTCTTACCACTTACCAATATCTGTGCTAAGTGCGTCTCGCAGACGCGTTTGACACCTTGTAACTGTTAGCCACTGTTAGCAGCCTAGCTTTTAGCCAGCTAACAGTTCAGCAGTACTCCGTCGCAGAGTTGTAACTAATGACAGTAATTATTTCATAATACGAGTAGCCAAGGTCCTGTAACAAATGATTGTCCTTCGGGTTACGGGTAGTCACATTCCTGCAGTTTAAACTGGTAAAGTTTTGAATAGCCAAAAGCTAACGTGGATAGCTTTCCAGCCAGTTATCGAGTAGTTCATTCATTTCCACTTTCTATTTTTCACCTTCTCAGCATTCAGCATGTGTACGGTGCACAGCATCCACCCTTCGACCCGCTCCTTCATGCAAAGTAAGTTAAATTTGACTTTCTCTATGTAAGGAAATGCCATGTGATCTTGTTCAAGTTGTTTGGGCCGCTGTCAGTTTCTGTGTCATGTGATTAATAGGCCTGGCACTTTGCTTTACCATCAAGTGAAAAAACTCTGTCCTTACCGTGGGAGATTACAGTGTTTTGTCATTAATGGTATGTTGTGACTGAGGGCTTCTTTCTCTTTGAATGGGAGGCAACTGTGTAGCTGTTTTGAAGGTTAATGTTGTCTTCATTACCACCAGTGTTAAATTGTAGGTCCCCCCAAAACTTTTGCCTCATGCCTGATATTTAAATCAGTGATCAGTTTCAGTTAGGGCATCCATGCCGGATGCTGAAACAGATGTTTTATTGTTGTTTACCACTGATCTTTAAACGTTTAGCCAGCACAAAATTTGTATGACACAAAAGATTTAAAAAATCTGCCCCAGCCATGTGTAAATATGTGGATTTTAACCATATATACCCAGGACTTTTACAGCCAGAACATTTAGAATAAACAAAGAATATTGTTTACCTGCATTTCTACTGCTGTTTTATGAGCTATGAAGATTAGCCAAATTACTTGGCAGACTTAATTTGCCTAATCTTCGCAGGTCTTGTAAGAATATAACAACTGAGTTACATCAGCTGTCTCTGCTCTGTTTGCACTGTCTATACTGGAGCTGTAGGCCAGTGTGTCTGCCTAGTGGATGATTAACACACAGAGCACCCACAGTAGACAGGGTGAAGCCTGCTTTATAGGTTAGATTCACACCAAATCAGGCAATATGGCACCTTCCTGCAGGTATATGTGCAGGTGTGCCCCTGTCTGTGCTTAGGAATAAAACAAGCTGTGGAAAAAAACAAAATAAAAAATAATTCTCTCATTTCTCTGCTTTGTTTTGGTTAATCCCTCCCTGCTAACACCACCGACAACCACTGCATTCTCTCACAGTAACTAACACTTCCCGCCTTATGTCTTCAAAGTAAGCAGATTGTTTTTAATCAGCATTTGTGAACATGACTGTGAGGTAACTGAGGTGGATTGGCTCAAATGCTACAAGTACACTACTTGACCATTTTGAAATGTTTAGCATTGTACCTTCAATTTACTGGGCCTTGAGAAAGTTCTTCTCCCCGAGTAGGGACTTTTTTGGGGGTAAAAGAATTTATCGGAACCTAATTTACACCCTTGTCCCTGTTCCCTGTTCATCCGAAGGTTTTTGAGTTCCTGTGTAGAAAAGTGGTTAACACCTCCTTATTTGTAGATGGGCCTACTTTATCAATATATTGGTGTAAACCTAGATCTATTTCAGTTTGTTATGATGCACATAAGCAAAAAGTAGTTTTTAGTTCCATTTAAAAACAAAACAACATAAAATGTGAAGGTGTGGCTAAATGGCTGCTGTATTTTTTGTCACATCCCAGTCACATCTGTCAGATGAATGTGTTATCTGTGACAACATGGGGTGGATGGGGACTATTATTAACGTGTAACGTTGTGTGCGTAATATCATTTGTCGAAGTCTTGGCATTTGTAATTCTGGTAATCTTATGTTTCGCACTCTGTGGCCCTTCCTGTTCTGCAGTTTCAGAGGCAGTGACTTTACAGGAAAGTCTAGTCATTCCGTGGCTGGTCGAACCAGTTGATGAAAATAAAGCATTCCTAAGCCTTGATTATACTTTCTGTGTCCTTTAGTTTCACTCAGGGTCCAGCTTGCATGTAAACTTTCATTATCGAGATGATGATGGTCGCAAGGGTCCTTGAACATGTCTGCATGCCTGCCTGCCTGCCTGTTTTATGTGATTCTGCTGAGAATTTACATTTCAGTGTCCCAACTATGGATGTGCCTCAGTGGCCAATGTGGGGCATTATTTTATTTTTTAAGTTGCATACAGCACGGTTTGATTTGAAATGGGCTGGACCAGTAAAGCTAGTGACCAATAACCTACTGGAAAAACGGCTACAAATTGTCCACTGTTGTTTCATTGTAAAGAAGTTTAGGTACATATTAAAATGAATAAACCATCCATTCATAAAATATACATGTCTTAAGAGAAATAAGTGCTATGTCAGCAGTACATCTTTTTTTTTTCAAATTATAAAAATGCTTAAAATAAATGGAATAAAGAAAACCAGTCAGTATGGCTTTTTTGGCTTACACTTTAAGAAATAAATGTGTAAATAAAAATGGTAATTTTCTGTTAATTCACAGAAAGTTTCCTATTCTTTTTTCCATGGAGCCACTGAAAAAAATTTCTATAGTAAACAGTGAAAACCAGAAACTTTTCTGTTATTTAATGGAATACTAATAATTAAAAAAGCACATCAGCTACTATCATGTAATGGTTTGTTTTTTACTTACTTGGTTTGGTGTAGCATGCCAGGCTATAGGTAATGCATTTGTCTGTAAGAAGACTTCAGAACTGACAAAAATACAGTTAAAGGGACAAAATGTGTGTCCTCCTCCTTTATAATTTTCCATACAGTGGGCCAGATTGGACCCTTTGGACTCTGTTGTCAACCCTGGGTCAGATGTTTGACGCCCCTGATTTAGTCAGTAGTTGACGTCTATACTGAACATGTCTCTATTTGTTTCTTTTAATTGTGCAGTTTTTTATTTCATCCTTTGTGTCAGAGAAACAGAGAAAAATCCTGTTAAAAAAAATGTTGAACTTTGAATATTTAATTATTACAAAGTTATTCAACACGGTCACTGAAATTGGTAGGCTCATATTGACTATTTACATAATATTAGTAAACTTACTTCTGGGTAGGGCATAGTGGAGATTTATTTCTCTCTCTCTCTCTCACTCACTCACTCACTCACTCACTCACCCTTTTCTCCTGATTAATGTTTATCCATCTAGATTTCCATGGAGGTTTGAAATTAATTTACGTGTTTTCAGACTTTCTCTTTCTTCTGAGTTGGAATGGAAGTTGGCTAATGTGTACGCACCTTTCTCTTCTTTATTATGGTAATCACTGTCTTTTTAATGGGGAAATTATGGTTCAGTGGTTCTGGGCCTTGGCAGTACATTGGCAGTCGGTGGGCAGCTTCAGACAGCCCGTCTACCTGCATCTGTTGTTAGATGAGGGCAGTGTCAAAAATATGTGGTAGAACTATTCTGTGGGCCACTCTTGCTTGCACTGTTGTTGGTCCATCAGCTAACTGTGGAGAAGAGTTATAACATACAAAGAGCTGAAGTGAAATCAAGTGTTCACAATGAAAAATGTTGCCTGTTCTTGTTGTGCTATATATATTTTTTGTCTTTGTTTTTTTTTTTTTGCATTTCTCCCATTCCGCTGTCGCTCTCTTCCCTGTTACGGCCCACTTGT
This sequence comes from Pterophyllum scalare, assembly GCA_024447675.2. Taxonomy (NCBI): domain Eukaryota; kingdom Metazoa; phylum Chordata; class Actinopteri; order Cichliformes; family Cichlidae; genus Pterophyllum; species Pterophyllum scalare. Next base: position 14,166 of record JAMQGT020003574.1, on the reverse strand, counting down.
CAACCAATCAGTATTCGACAGACCTGCAGCGCCATGCGCATCGAGCAATGCACAGTTTGGATTTTGAAAGACTGCACAGCAGAATGTTTGTAGGCTCTCCGTAGGCAAATTTCTACCAAATGAACACAACTGCAATAGCATAAATTAAGCATAAGAAAGCAGAGGATCTTTGCCCTTTTCTCCTCCGCCACCTTCCCATTTTCCTCAGTGCAGTAGAAAGCAGAAAAGGTTGAGGGTTTTTTTTTTTCTCTCTGTTGCCTTTTTGTTGCTCCTGCTACATGGAAGAGTCATCTGAAGTAATCCTTAAACCTGTAAATTAAAATCAACCAAAGATATGTTTGGAGAAAAAAAAAGAGAGCAGCATTTGATGAAAAGAACACCTTGCAAACTGTTCAGCAGGGGGGTGGACTTATTCTGCTTTGTGCGCAGGCCCAAAGCACAGGCTGTTGCGCAGGAAGGCGTGCAGGGATAGAGACGACGGTCTTCCACTAAAATTCAGCAGTTTGTGGATACAAATATGAAGAAGTCAGTCAAGGAAGTGAAACTGATTCAAAATCAGTGCCATGCATGTACGACAGCCTAGACATGGATCAAAACCTGAAGTGAAAATCACAAATTAATGGACAGCTCTTTACAAAACTCTTTAAAACTGTTAGGTCTGTCAAAGGAGAGCTTTTAATTTAAAGTATCCTACTGACTTAGAAGGGTGTCCAAAATTTTGTTCCTCTATGAGTAGCAGTTTATTTCCTTCATTAATTAGAAAGTAGCAGTTCATTAATAATTGGAGACTGGCTCATTTTAACATGTTTATTTTATTTTTACCTTGCATAAACTCTGTAGAAGGCAGCATCTTTTTACAATGTGTACAGGACAGTGTTAACTCATTAATTGCTGGTGTTATTTAATATCTTTGCACAGTTTAATTTGGGCATTGCAAAAAAAGGATCTACTGTTCAGCTCACCTTCTGTAAGAACTTGATCCTATTTTCTTCCATTGTTCACCACTGTTGTTTTTTTTTTTTTCTCTCTGTCGTTCAGTCTAATTAAAGCAGGCAACAAGCCTCCTCCAGCCACTCCAGGCAAGCCCAAGAAGGCTACCACATTCCAGGAGTTTGAGAGCATCACGAGTGACGCCTGGGATGTCGGGGATGATGACGATGAGCTGCTGGCCATGGCTGCGCAGAACCTCAACATCGAGGTGGTCATGGAGACGGCTAATAAGGTAAACAACTAGATGAAGGGGCTCACTATAAAGCAGTTTAGCCTGATAGACGTCTTTCCACTACAGTAACATAGTTCATCCTTTTTTAGCGGTTTCCTGTGTCTGTGTAGAAAGAAGCACATTTTCCTGACTCATCATGAATCAACACAGCTTCAGTGCAGTTTGTGAAATAGTCATGATTCATTTTTCTGCGCATTTATTTTCTGTTTTTTTTCCCTCCATGTTCCTGAACACAATTTTTTTTTTCATTTTTGGACTCTCATACATAATTATTTGTGTCCATAAATAATATTTAACTACTTTTAAAGGGGAATTAAGTCCATATTTGAGGGATAGAGGTGTTGGCAGTGGAGCTCACACCTGAGACTATAATATACACACACGTGTGACAGATTTCTACACTTAATTTCTATTATTTTAATATGCTCTTAATTTTAAAAATACATTATTATCACTAGAAATTGCTTGGATAGACCATTAAAACTGCTGGGTTAGGTTTAGAGAAAATTGGGTAAAATCTTCTTTTAAAGCTCCTGTTTCTTGGTTGCCAGGGCGATGTGTCCTCTCTGAAGAGTCTGGACGGCGTGCATGCTGCAGACATGAAATGAACTTCCTATTGAAATAGATTCCTTTCAAAGTCATGCCGGCTGTCGTGGAAAAAAAAAAACAGTACATTTTGTGGCCAAGAGCACAAACAATTAGATTGCTTTTTCATGACTATTTCACATTTTGCTGCATGAAGAGTTGTTAAAAATGTTTTTATGTTATGGCATTAAAAATGTGAGATTTACAAACTAAAAATAGTGTGTTCATTAACTGAGGTGAAGCAAACCGCTTCACTTTAAAGGTTGGTGCATATAGATTTATAGATATAGTAATTATCGATGTTGACACTCAGGGAAAATTACCCTTTCACTAAATTGTGCAGTTTGCATTTCTCTCAGGCAAGATTACACATCAAAGCAAATTGTACACCTTATGCTTTCTGTGGAGGTTACCAGCCTTAGGATCACCAAGGTTTCTGTCTGCTGAACAGGTGATTGAGAATCACAGCAAACAGCAGGAGAAACAGAGGCAGGATGACACAACGGAGCTGGATCGAAGAGAAGACGACACACGGGAGGAGGTGGCCGAGGACGACGAGGACAATGAAGAAGAGGAGGAGGAAGACAGGGTGGAAGAGGGAGACGCGACCAGCCCAGAGGTATCGTTTGCATCCCAAAGCAGCCCTTACACTGATGGCCGCCTAGTGAAGTCCCACAGCGAAGCTCCAATTGGGTCACCTAAAGGTTAGTGAGCACCATTACTCAGTCTTTTGAAAGGTTTTTTTTTGCTCAAGTGCATACTAAGAGATTTGTGCAAAGCTACACTTAAATCCATAAATGTGCTTGTGAGGAGGGCGATACATGAAATGTGAATAGGGTATCATTTAGAAAATGTCACCACTGTAACTTTTAATGCAACGCCGTAAATAGTTTTGATGGTTTGTGAAACCGCCATTAAACACCATTAAAAATGATCGACATAGTCAGGTTTTTAGTGATGACGAATTTTAAAAGCTCACAAAGTACAGTGTTTGTGGCACCAGTATTTTTAGTGGGATTTATTTACTCTGCCTCACAGCTGCTTTGAGACTTGGCAGATGTTGTTACTCTGCAGTGAGAACATCTGCCAAGAATGCTAATGTTGTACTTTAAGCAGACATGTTTGTGTGGAGCTCAGCATGAAAATGACTTTAAATTTAATTCAATGATTCAGTGAAAATTTCTAGAATTTATTATCTCACCACTTTAGAAATAATAAAATACTGTACCAGTCATAAAACAACAATACACCCGAGCTTCACTAATTTAAAATCTTGAAATTAGTGTATATTTCTTACAGTTAACTCTAGATTCAAAAAGCATAAGTGGGAGATGGAAGACCAGTTTCACCTAGCAACGGCTAGGTGAAACTGGTCTGAAAGAGGTATACAGTGCTGTACCAAAATCCTCCCTGCGATTGCTTTGGTTGATAAGAGATTGCTGTGGTTGCCCGGAGTTTGCACGGAAGATGCCGACTTGTCTGCAAACATTCGCCAACTGCTTGCCAAGCGGTAGTGAAACTGTGAAGAGCACGATGCGAGCCACATACAGACTGTTCGCCTTCACAGTAAAAGGTGCATCTTTTAAAATGTGTTGCTTTCAGCAGTAAAGGCACACATTTACTTTGAAGGAGAATGTCCCCAGTTTCCCGTGTGTGCGGCACTTTTTCAAGCTTTTCCATCACTCTGCGGTTGGTTGGCAATTGTTTGCAGATAAGTTGGCTTCTGCATACACGTTTGATGCAGCTCCCTCTTTGACTGATTTCACCCAGCGACTTGCAGCATCATGTCACAGAATACACATTGTTCCCCAGTGACCGGAGATTGCCAGGGACATCTCGAGACCTGTAGGATTAAAGGTCTTAAGAAGCACCTTTACTAATTAACTGGAAACTAAATTTGTCTGTACCATATTAACAATTGCTTAGTGTCACTAAAGTCTCACATTCAACAAACATAACTCCGTTAGTTTCATATTAGAACTCATTATTCCCCCTAAGTTGTGTTAACTCACATTTAAGGCAGTAGGGGAACTGAGCAGACTTAATTTGAAGCAGCGTGTGGTGTTTTATGTATCTGAGGTTTTGTCTATCAACATTGTTATTCCACTGTATGATACAAATATTAAAAAATAAGAAAAGGAAAAATATATTTCAGTGAAGAGCAATTTTTCATAGTGATTCCTGTGACATCTTTTTTCTTCTCTTCCTCTCATCTTGCTTCCCTTTACTCTTATATATAAACATTCAATGACAGTAGAAAGAAACACCTTCCCACCTCCTGCTCGGTTTCTCTGAGCACCCTGTCATAACCTCATAATACATAAGCAACTGTTCTGCATCACGGCTCCCTTTTTAGCTGTGTCACTGTACGAGACCTGCTGCACATGTCATGTCAGTGGTTGCGTTTATAAGTGTAGCACTGTATAGCAACGGGGTATCTCTACAGACTACAACACCAGCACCAGTAGCAGATGCTGAAGCTGTACATGGTGAACAGTGTAGCTGACTGTTGTCCTGTCTGGCAGGTCATCCTCCTGTCTGCCTAGCTGTCTGCTCCACTGCCTGTTGCTGTGTTTACATACAGATAACACAAGCAGCCCGTTGCCTTCAGGCAGTTCCTCTTATCTGGACTGCATGTACGCTACATCATCTGCGGGGACAGGAATATACCAGCCTTCTCTTGCTTTGCCTTCTCTTTTCTTCTTCTCCTCTGAATTGTCTTCTAAAATACATGCTCCTGTAACTGTCTGTCATGTTTGGGAAAAGAGGTCTTTATAAATGTTTGTGCACTTGCTCGTTAAATGTAATATTTGATACCTTACTGTGTCGACTGCAACGTTTTACCAACATTAAAAATAAAAATTTGGTAAAGTTAAATTCTTTCAGGTACAAATCATATTAAATACACCCCCCCCCCCACACACACACACACACTCACACACTCACACACTCACTCACACTAGTGTTGTAGTACTCGAGATCAGTCTTGGTCTCGAGACTGCTTTTTGATGGTCTCGGTCTTGTCATGGACTCGGACATTGCGGACTCGGGATTTTATTTCAAGACCACAGCTGTGGAAATATCACTAAATTGTCAGAATATTGTCCAATTTATTTGTTAACATCTTTGCTTTTATTGGATGCAAAACGTACTGATTCAAATTCAACAAAGATTGCGCTGGGAGTGTTTAATATCTAGGTGATTTTATGGGAATGTGGATCTTTCAGATCAATTTGAGAAGTGATTTTGATCATGTTTCACATTTTATTGTGTCATGTAGCATCAGGCACTGGTCTTGGTCTTGTCTCGGTTTCGCCCTCCCTCGGTCTTGGTCTCGACTCGGTCTTGGACCCTAAAAGTCTTGGTCTTGTCTCGGTCTCGGGTTAGATGGTCTTGACTACAACACTGAAACACACACACACCCTCACGCAGATATTTGGCTGCCATGGCTGATGGGTGAGCTGGTGGGTTAACATTGTCATATTTTGGCTTAACTTCAGTAATGGCAGATCCTGGTCTTGTTGAATGTGTGTATTTGTAATTAGATTTTAAAATATTTTAAGATTTCTTTCTTTCCCTGCTGTTGATTCACAATCAGTGCACCCCTAGAATATAACTTTCTCAAACTTAGCTTTCCTTTTAACAGCCTTTTAAAAGGAAAGTTATTAAATGAACTATAAAAAAAATGGCTTATTGTATAAATGACACAAAAGGCTCCACTAGAGAGAAGCTGCTGCCAGCTTGACTAATCTTTTTTAATTTTTCTAAGTGCAAATAAAGCACTTGAGAACAGATTTGTAGAATTTTATTTGTTCTTGTAAAAACTGAAAGAGATATTAAAATCGGCAGCATTCCAGTTTTTTTTTAATTGCCGCAGCGTGCTTGTGTGATTCTGGGTTAGCTTTGGGAAATGTTGGCAGTGCCGTCCACGGGTCTTTTTATGAACTTACGTTCAGTGTGACAGGACAGGAGGTCCTGATCTCACACACTCTTGTATAACTTGTCTGTGTGGTGACTCTGCTTGGTTTTGTGTGGCTCTTTTTTTTTTTTTTTTGCACATCTGGTAGACCATGTGGCCCTCAAAAGACTGAAGTAATGTTTGTCTATCCATCATAGAGTCTTCACAGTTATAAAACCACAACTGCTGCTTTATTGGAAGCTCATTCAAGCCACCAGCAGTAACTACATTAATTAACATCTGGATACAAACAATACAGTAATGGTATATCTAAGTACTCTCATTGGGCTTTAAATTGCTATATTGCTATAGCATGATGTAGTTCCTGCTCTTTTGCATATTCTCGGTCTGAAGTACACTGTGAGTTAAGCTGTTTTCATACATGACCTCTGATAGTTTACATACAAAGTTGCCCTTTCTGACATGTAGTAGACAACAGGAGATGATCAAATTCCGATGTGATTGTTGGGTCCCTATACTTATGGGCTATGGATTATCCTTCTCTTTTGGCCACACTGGTATGAAACCTTGTTGCCATGATAGACCTTGTAATTATTACTAGAAATATTTTGTTTAGACGAAGGTGACAGGACGGAAAGCACACAGTACATCTGATTACACTACAGAGACATTTCTCACATGCAGCTGAGTCATGTAGCGAGTAGAAAAGTTCAGGCTGCGGTGTGTGTGTGTGCGTGTGTGCGTGGTGTGTGTGTGTGCGTGCGTATGTGTGAGCAACTCTGTAATTTGATATCAACTCAATTAGCTTAAAAAAAAAAAGTTCTTCAATTTAACTTTGTCTGCCATTCACAGCAACTTCATGTTATCTTGCTTGTTGTTATCATTGTGCAGCTACCCATTACTGCCAGACACGGTGTCAACTTAACACAGCTCAAATGAAAGTGTAGTGAATGCCCTGCACATCCAGGAGGCTGATTATTTTAAAAGAGCAAAAACTGATCTCAGAGCAGACACAGTGTTTCAGGATGCAGCTTTCTGACATTTTTTGCTTTGAGATTTAAAGTTACTGATATGCGTGATTTTTTTTTTTCTTCTATAGGAGCTTGATGTAAGTAAAAATCGTCGGTCCCTTTTTACATGTTGAGATATGTTTTTCTTTAGTTTGGCAGCAAACTATAGACTTTCGACATGTATTCGGCCTCATCTGGGTGACTGAGAGCTGCATTATCTCAAATCCCTCCGCTGGTTGTGTGTCTTTATGTGTTTATGCAACCTTAATTTCCTCTCATCTCTCTCCTTCCACCAGATGCAGCAGGTGAGCGTGCAGGCCTCCACAGACAGCGGTCTCTGCCCCATCGGCCTCCTGTCATCCCTCTAGTTGCTCGCATGGCTGACCAGAACACATCTGGCACTCCGGCCATGACCGAGAGGGAAGCGTCCCCGCCTAGATAAGTTCAAACAGTTGTTGGCAGGACCCAACACAGATCTGGGTAAGAGTCTCCACTTGTGTGTCAGTGTGTAGTACAATGTGTGCTCTTACTTGGTTCACTTGTCTCACTATCGCATTGTCTCTCTAGCTTTGCCTTTTTCTTTTTGTTCCCTGAACTCTTTCACTTTTTCATTTCCTTGCACTCTTTTGCTTCCCACTCTGTCTGCCAGCTGTGAGGCGCTTTTAACAATGCTGCAAGGGAGAAAGTCATCCAGCCATCTGGACATGCAGATTACAAGGGGGAAAAAATACCCCAACAACAAAAGCCAATGACAGGCCTTTGTTCTAACCAAACGACAGGCCTTTATTGTTTATCCAGCCCAAGAGACTATTTGCTACCACTACTATATATGCCACCCTGGTGGCCACGAAATCCTTGTGGACATCCCTCTTTGCATTTGACTTTGTGTCCTTTGTAACTAACTTTTGGCAACTTCTACACATCCCTTGTTTCAAGTAATTAAGCTACATCAAAGGAGTCATCAGATGAGTTATCTGAGTGTGCAGTGCTGAGTGTTGAGATCCATCCAGTGACTAGTCTGCAATTTACAGCATGTTATGTGCTGAAATGTCTGCGATTGCAGATTCAGAACAGTAGCTCCAAATCTGCAGAGTTATTGCAGTTATAGCAGTGGTTTAAATCACAGGAAGGTGGGAAAGCAGTATTTTTTTGAAAGTGGATAAATCCCACATTTTACAGAGGCATCTGCAGTTATATTCAGGATTGAATGAGCACACGTCAGTCCCTCATACAGAACAAAACCCCAGACTATAAACATTGTTTGATATGTTTTTAGTCTATGCACAGTGCAAACATATCCTGAACAATTGACTTAGCCACCGTCATCTGTTGGTTTGTGGGCTCAGGTTGATCATGCTGGTTATAGCCATGTTAATTCTTTTTAAGTCAGAAGCTACCGTATTTGGATGGAGAGCTACGCTATAAGCTAATGCTAGCTTGCTTGATTAGAAAACCTCTCTTGACTGTGTGAGTAAATTCCAGAGACCTACCTGAGGAACCAACATTGCAAAGTTAAGGCCCAGTATCCTTTTCTCACTCTAGCATCAGCTAAAGCTAACAGGCTGGGTTAGCATGCTGCATCCATAAAGTGGATGGGTCCAATGCAGAGGCTCAGATACCCACTAATAAGTACCAATAAAATAGTATAGAATTTCACTCACCAAAACTGAAGTACAAACTTCTTGGATGGGTCGTATCATATAGAATTCCATATTTTGTGGCTGATAATTCCATTAAAAATGCTGTGAAAGGCACCAACACCATAATCAAAGTCCAGAGGTTCAGTTCAGTGACTTGAGTTGATTGGCTACAGCTTCCTCAGCATGCTTCTCAGTTTTAAAAAAATCTAAATAGCTGAATTATTTTTTAAAAAGAAATGCATATAGCACACAAGGGGGAAAAAACTTATAGAGATCAAATCCACTTTTGTACCAGGCTCAACTGGTTATTGGAGGAACTGCAGAAATTCCTGATTGATTTATCAGTTAAAAAAAGAAATACACAAAGTGAATGTGGGATACTGATTGTTGTTCAGTCCTGTGTGTATGTATGTATATGTATATATATATATATATATATATATATATATATATATTTTTTACCCTTTGAATCACCGGTATCAAAGCCTGTCCCCCCAAAAAAAACTTACAGTGACCTTTGGACAGAGAAAGAGAAAACATGAGACTAAAGACCAAAAACTGTAGTTGGTTGGCTTCCTCGTTAGCCTGACCTCGAGTTACCTTTGGTAAGAGCAGGAACTCTTAAAAACAATTTAATTTGTGTGGATTATTGGTGCAGGATGCACTGTAAAAGTCAAATCTCTCTTAAAAGCCCTTTTTGCTTTCAGACCTTTGTTGAGATTAAAGACGTACACCTGATGTCCTTGGGTTGTTTCTGTGTATTTAAGGTGTGTGTATGTGTTTGTTCAGTGTGCCTGAAAAAAACATGGCGAGACCAGTGCAGTGAATTTGAAGAACAAAACAAAACAAAAAAACTAACTGCAGGGCTTAGGATGAGAATTGGTTAATTGCATCTCTAAATACACTAAATATACTAAACACAAGAGACTGTGTCAGACATATTTCAGTGTAGAAATGACACAGTTTAAATACCATGGCTTCCATTCTCAAATGATGACTGGTCTTAATTTACCATTATTGAAGAAGCTTTCAACATGTATTTGATACAGCCTATTATTAGACACAAACCTTTTATTCTGAATTTTCCTTACTTGATCATATTTTAGTAATTGTTGTTTTTCTCATCTGTTGTTGGTGCTATGGTGATTTACTGTGTTGCTCTTGGTGCAAAATCAACCCTTTTTCTATTTGTTTCGCATTTAAAAGCATCCGGCATTCAAAGGGATATACACTGCTCAAAAAATTAAAGGAACATTTTGAAAATGCATCCGATCTCAATGGAAAAAAACATGCTGGATATCTATGCTGACATGGACTGAGTAATGTTAGGAACAAAAGGATACTACATCGTTTCATGGAAATGAAAATTATCAACCTGCAGAGGGCTGAATTCAAAGATACCCCGAAAATCGAAATGAAAAAATGATGCAGCAGGCTAGTCCATTTTGCCGAAATTGCATTGCAAAATAGTAATCAGTAGTTTGTGTGGCCACTATGTGCTTGTATGCATGCCTGACAGCATCGGGGCATCCTCCTAATGAGACAGATGGTGTCCTGGGGCATCTCCTCCCAGATTTCGACAAGGACATCACTGAGCTCCTGGACAGTCTGAATTGCAACCTGGTGGCATCAAATGGATCGAAACATAATGTCCAAGAGGTGTTGTGTTTGATTTAGGTAAGGCGAGCGTTGGGGTCGGTCAGTGGTATCAATTCTGTCATCCTTCAGGAACTGCCTGCATACATTCGCCAACATGAGGCCAGGCATTATCGTACACCAGGAGGAACCCAGGGCCCACTGCACCAGCGTAGGGTCTGACAATGGGTCCAAGGATTTCATCCTGATACCTAATGGCAGTCAGGGTGCTGTTGCCTAGCCTGTAGAGGTCTGTGCATCCCTCCATGGATATGCCTCCCCACACCATCACTGACCCACCACCAAATTGGTCATGCTGACCGATGGCCTGCTGGAGGTCCTTTTGTAGGTCTCTGACTGTGTTCATCCTGTACCTTTGTTGCACAAAAGAGCAGATACTGGTCCTGCTGATGGGTTAAAGGACCTTCTATAACCCTGTTCAGCTCTTCTAGAGTAACTGTTTGTCTCCTGGAATCTCCTCCATGCTCTCGCTGTGTTGGGAGACACAGTAAACCTGGCAAATAGCACATATTGATGTGCCATCCTGGAATTGAGAGACTACCAGTGCAACCTCTTTAGGGTCCAGGTATTGCCTCATTCTACCAGTAGTGACACTGACCCTAGCCAAATGCAAAACTAGTGAAAAATGTCAGTGACCTCCACCTGTAAAACTAATCCCATTTGGGGGTTGTCTCATTGTTGCCCCTCTAGTGCACCTGCTGTTAATTTCATTAACACCAAAGCAGCTGAAACTGATTAACAACCCCCTCTGCTACTTAACTGACCAGATCAATATCCCAGAAGTTTAACTGGCTTGATGTTAAACTCTGATTAGTCAGCAAACAATGAGTGACATCATGGTGGCCACCACCATCTTTTATATACAGTCAATGTTTATAGTGTGCACAAACATCCATTATATAGCCTGACGATGATTACAGCTTTCAAGAGTGATCTTTAGATGTTAACAGTTTGAAAGTTTCAGTAATAACATATCAGTGATTTTATTCTTTTGGTTCTTACATTTTGACATAAAAGAAACAGGATTTGCATTTTGTTATATGTGATTTTTCCAGCTCTAATTTGCAGCAAATGTTATGTCCATTTTACTTAGATGAAGATAATTTTGCATTCTATGTCTCAGTAAACTTATGCTATTGCTAATTATTAACGGCAATCACATCTTATTTAATACATTAACCTACATTCTCAACACCTATGGCATCAGCAGATGGGGATGGTTGGCTTGCATGTTGAATCCGAGGGTGAAAGTTGGTGTCTCTTGGATGACTTTGCCACAGTTTAACTTTGCACGTGTAGACTGCTTTAAGGTACGATCCTGAAATGTAAATGTAGGCTTTCATTACGTTTAAATAGCCTTCGTCAGCATACTTCTTCACCCCTTGAAAACTTTTCTAACAAACTGGTTCACAAGTCATCAGTGTTAGTCAACAGCGGTTGCGGCCGGCTCGGGAAAAGTGTATCTTGCACATCAGCAGAGTGTCTTGAGATGTCAGCCCCCATTAAGGCCTGCCAGGCATCACATGCTGACTGTCTAAATTTAGTTTAGTCCCTGCACCACGATTAGATACCCCAGAACGGGCGAGCCACGCTGCCGGCTGCTGGCAGCATGAAAGATGAACTTCATTCACAGGACATAATTAAGTGAAGGATTGGAGGGGGTGGGGTGGGGGTGCTGAGAGGTGATAGGGGAGGGGAGAAGGATGGGGCAGATAAGATAAGATAAGATGAAACTTTAATGATCCCCGTGGGGAAATTGGGTCATTGCAGCTCCGAAGAATGGGATATAGATGAGAATACAAAAAGAAAAAATTAATTTCCAGCATCTGATGGAATTTAAGCCTCTTGTAAGACACAGAGGTAAATAATATCACTGGGTGGTCACAGTTGTGAGTCATTTTAAATTTTCAGGGGATTTTACCACTCGCTTTTTACAAGTGGATTTAAGCAGTTTTCATTTAAAAGTAAGATGACCAGACAGAGAGCACTCCTTATCCTGTAAGAGCTGGTCAACTTTTCTGCTTGCGGCCTGACACACGAATACCCATACAGATTCACGCATGCATACCAGTGGACAGTGTCAGCAGGGATGACACCCCTGGTGTGAAGGGGAAATTTGACCGACTGTCCTTGAGCTCAAAGAACGGGGGCTGGGATGATCCATTGGCTGGTTGCTTGCATGAATGGTGTAATTAATTGCAGAAGCAGCCATGTTTTCGGGCCAAGCCCCCTGACATGGTTGGGCTGCCAGCCTCTAGAGTCCAAATACAGAGATGTGTGTGACTTGGTGCAAAACCCAGCATTATAGGTCCCTTGACTTAGTGCTTGTCTGTGTACTACTGATATTCTGCAGAAAACATTGTACAAATGGTTTTTATATAAATGTTTCGCCTGTCGGTGCATTATTTTTTTTTCTTGATCAACTTGCTTCAGGATCTCCTTTGCATTCAGAACTTTAACATCCCTGTCAGCTTCTCTCTTAACTCGCTCCCTCTCTTCATTGAGCCTTGCGACAGGTTGTGACAGCAGTCTGTTTAGCATGTAAGGTCATATAGAAGGTGATGACCTGTACGCTTGTAAGAGTAGGGTGATTGATGCCAGGTTGATCTCTGCTAATTATTCCTGATGTCCTGAGGCGAGCCGGTCTGTTGAGCGAACCTGAACAGAGCACCGACTGTATGCACAGCGAGGAGGAAACTATTTTAGACAGGACTGTGGGGGGTGGGGGTGGGGGTCCTGATGACTACAGACTAGCAGTTTTGGACTTTCGCTTCCTGTGTTACATGTGAAACACTGCAGTGTTTCCACTGTTGACGTTAAAGATTGGAAAAATATGTGATATTAAGTATTTAGCCAGTTAATAGACTTTGTTTTTTTTCCTTTTTTCCTCTCTGTTTTTGGAACCATGCTTCAGAGAGCAAAACAAATAACAGCTTGGTGAACCCAAATAATTTTTTAGAAAACAGCCACTAAGCTTTTGGCTGCGCTGAGCTGTCTGAAACTAAAATGTGCTTTTTGTTTTCATGTGTCTGAGAGAAAGGAGATTCAACCAGTGATTATTTTCATGATGAATTAATCATATGTAAGCTAATACTTAAATTCTTGGACTCTATGGTGCTCAATAGCCCCACGAGCAATACTAATTATTCATTATATCAGAAAATATTGAAAAATCTCCATACAGCAATTTTTTTCTTCTTACAAACACTTCATTACTGGCAAAGCAAGTGCTGTGGATATATTAGTACAGTTACAGATTATTTCTGTGTTGGCGCACTGATCGATTCATTGTTGTGGATCAAATTATACAGTCATATATTTGCACTTAGACCAGCAAAAGCTTTAATGGGAGACGGCGAAGTCTTTAAGTTCTCGGGAACTAAACCTTTATTCCTGTATGGCAGGGAGACTGCTTTTGCTTTGTGCATGCACCACTTTTGAAAGAATAACAGGACACCAGGGCTTGGTAAATAAATCACAGTTATCAGATAAAATTCTTAAACATTTAAAGACCTCTGATCTTTCTGTGAAATTATTCATCTTCAAATGAACAGATTTATTAACTAGACTAATTTGATGCAAGGAGTGACACCTTGCCTATCTGATTTTTAATGTGTTTGACAGGTGGCATTGCTGTTTAGTATATATAAAACTAGTGCTGGGAGATATGACCAAAGATTTCTAGCACAGTACTTCTTAAAGATTCTGTTTCATGGTGGTATTATTATTATTATTATTATTATGATTATTGCTCGACTGGCCTTTATATAGACTCATTGTGACTTATTCTAGTGTCCGGAGTGCATAGAATAAACATTTTAATGTCCTCATAAAAGTTAAAAGGCAGCCTGTTGTACTGTTGGGGCAGTTTTTTCATTGCACTGTTTTTACACACTCCTACTCATCAGCATTAATGTTCCAACAGCAGATCGGCAGAGTGTCGCTTTGAGACGGAATCCATTCTGATTTCCACAGTTTGCAGCTGCTGCTGTGAAAAGCACCTATTAGCCCACAGTAACACCTCACCTGCTGTGCTGTGGGTGTGCGTGGAGGAGCTGCCTGAGCCTCGTCTGCAGTGACACTCAGAAAACTGGAGACTCGTCAGAAGCAGGGCAGCCAGTAAAGACGGCAGCA
>JAMQGT020003573.1:0-104610 GCA_024447675.2 Pterophyllum scalare | reverse complement strand
TATGTCACATCTACTTCGGTTCCATTACGTATTGCTGCTAAGTTTGAATCTAGATGTGTGAATGTTAATGACTTTGTGCTTTTACCACATCCTCTTTCACATTTTCACTCAATGTCTGTCCCTCTATCAGGTATATGTACCACGTCCTGACAAAAAACACCACAGTAACTGATCACAACAGGAACCTCCTAGTGGAGACCATCCGCTCGATCACAGAGATCCTGATCTGGGGGGACCAGAATGACAGCTCTGTGTTTGAGTAAGTCCCAGTACATGTCTTAGTGCCCAGTTCATTACTTCATAAGTATGCAGATGGCACTCTAGTGTGTGAGTCAGAGTGACATCTTAATCTGGACTTGAATCTCTTTTCACAGCCAGTTCATAGAGGCTTGCCACATGAGCAGCAGTGTTGCTGTTCTTGACTGAAAGCCATTCAAGTTCAAGCAAAAATTGCGTGTACACAGTTTGTTTCCTTCTTGTCTTGCTGATGCTGCATGCACAACGTAGTGACAATCTGCTTTGTGCAAACTTGAACATATATTATCTTTCATATATATGTATATACACACTGAAGAAGCTAAAAAAAGAAAGAAAAGGAAAGGCCAAAAAAAGAAAACAACAAATAATTCAAGTTGTAGTGTAAGTAAATGGATCTAACACTCATGTCCTGATGGGTTCCAAGAAGGGTTTTGACCATAATCTTCTGACCAAAACTAAACTCATTAGTGTCATTACCTTTGGTTTTGTTGCATTGAACCAGAAGAGCAAAAAAGCCACTGCGGATGTTGCAAAACTATATATTGTTATCAGGAAGACATGGTTATTCTTTTGATAATTTTATATTATTAAGTCATCATGAATTCAAATCATTTAACTGTTTGTATCTTTTGGATGTGATCAGTTTCTTCTTGGAGAAGAACATGTTTGCCTTCTTCTTGAACATCCTTCGTCAGAAGTCTGGACGCTATGTGTGTGTCCAGCTCCTCCAGACCCTCAATATACTGTTTGAAAACATCAGCCATGAAACTTCGCTGTGTAAGTATTTTATTACTCTTTCTCGTAGCTGGTTCCAAATTAGATTTTGCTCCCACACAGCTTTTTTTCTTTTTGAATGTTTGTTGCTGTCACAGGCTAAAATCATCAACAGCAGCAGAATAGACCAGATGCAGGGAATTAACTTTAACTGTTAAGGGGTGTCCACATGGTGTCACCTGTCACTATGTCAATGATGGTTTTCAGGGGACATTACATGCTGGGTGAGTGGGTAACCAGTTACCATCCCCTCATGTCAGTCAGAGGTTTCCTTCACTCTCATTGGTGGCTGCTTCAATTGTTTGGCTTGAAGTTGAGAAAGATTTAAGCACTTTGAGCCACCAGCAGTTATTTTGCCTGTCAGAGCTGGAAGTTGTTCAGTGTCATTAAAGCTCTATGGTCTGTGGTTGCCACTTCCCTGCTAATCGCTTCCTGTGTGGACATCCTGACTGTTCTCTGGATGCTGTGCACTCTATAGTTGCCATCTGGATTCAGCCAAAGAATTTTTTTTTTTTTTAAATGAATGCTGAACTCCCTCATATCTGTACATGCAGTGCAGTTCAGTGTAGTAAATGCTTGCTGTTAAATTATAGAGACTGTGCTCCTTGATTTAAAGGTGTATGGATGTATAAGTATTTTGTAATGTGTTTTGTAAGCTAAATGGTGCAACCCTACCCTGTTTTGTTGAACTAAACAGTACATGCTAGCGTGCTGCCTTTTCTTTTCTTGTTGCCAGGCAGCAAAAACCTTAGCAGATATGTACTGTCCATTTTACAGTGGGTGGTTGTATTATAAATGTAAAGCAAATTGTAGAGGTGTTTCTGTGACATTCTGCCAGCAGGAGTTAGCATTTCTTCATGATTGCTGTGCAAAGCAGTCACTGCATGAGCTTTTGCTTTGATGACAGTGAAGAAAAAGTTATGGCAGTGAAGTGAAGCAGTCCACCTTCATCTTTAAACACTGTGTACTCTTCTGTAAATGCTGAGCTGTTAGATTGCGTGACAGTTTGGAGACTTACTGAAAGCCACCTTTTTTCTCTTTGAATGTCCCTTAAACTTGTCTCCTCTTTCCTTGTTACAGATTATCTCTTGTCAAACAACCATGTCAACTCCATTATTGTCCACAAGTTTGACTTCTCAGATGAGGAGATCATGGCTTACTATATCTCCTTCCTTAAGACCCTGTCACTCAAACTCAACAACCACACTGTGCATTTCTTCTATAATGAGGTGAGGCCACAGAGGTGGGGTGAGGGGGTTAGGAAACATGGATAACCTTCCTCTCAGTGTATGCACATCTTATCTTTGTGAGAGATAAGAGGGAGGGAATGAAGTGGTGAAAGATGAGGATGAGAATGGAAGGCATGAGTGATTGAACCAAATTGTAATGTCAGCTGAAGATAGCAATGTAAAATTGTGGAATTTTTGTGCTTTTAAGTAATTCAAAAATACAGTATCCAAGTTACTGTTTTTATAAAACATTGTACATCCACCACATATATATATATATATATATATATATATATATATATATATATATATATATATATATATATATATATATATATATATATATATACACACACACACACACTTATTTTAATGTGAGTGACTGGCATCCCTCTCACTCACAGCACAGTATTCAGTTCACCTCTTTGCTGCCAGCTTAACAACTTTGTTATTACATTTTGCAACTTTTCACCCTGACAGCAAACCACTGACAAATCAACTTTTCTCAGATATTGCAATACTGAGTTCTTGCTTCTTTGCTGCAGGCCCTTTTTTCATTCTGTGTACTCTGTTCAGTGAAGGGCAGAGAGTAGCATTCAGCAACACCAGCAGTTGAGCAGGCTGTTACCACACGTGCAGTGTTGTGTTTGTGGTTTATTGCAGAAGCTGTGGACCACACAAGAAAAATAAGGCAGCCAAGTGATCATTTTATGTGTAAATATAATCACAGAAAAGTGCACAGATGTTCTTTTCAACTTGTGCCTGTGTTGATTTTGTCATAAAATTAGGGGGTCCTTAGAAATTGATGCCTTTTGATTAAATAAAAACAAACAAAAGAACTCAGAACTTGTTGTTCTGAAGTCATTTTCAGTCCTTAAGTCTGGGACCTCATTTGTCACGTGCATTTTCTGCCAGTAAACTTTATCAGTCTGCAGATTAGCAGCAGCACATAGAAAGAGTACTTCTGGTAATCAGCACCACATTTTCTGTGTCAACAAACTGGCTTCCTGTGTAGATGAATTGATTTAACAGATATTTTCTTTTAAAAACATAATACATATACATAAGTCTTCAGGTTGCTTTCAGTAATAAGCACGCTGACCGTGGGCTTGTTTCTTTAAAAAACTGAATAAAATTTATATTTTTTTGTTTTGTTTTGTTGTTTTTTTCCCAAATGTTAAACATGGTGTGTGTGTTTGTGTGGAAGTGAAATTTTAGATGGTTACAAAGAATGCTTGACCACACCATTAATTCATGATGTTGTTACACTCTGATGTTTCAGTTGTATCTATAGTCTTTCCATTGGCCTTTGTGCTGGGGAAGGTTATTGGTGTACTGTCGATGGTAGCATTACCCCTGAAGCCAAAACCAGACCTGTTGTGTAGAACTGAGAACATTTATGTCTTAATTTATCTGGTAACAAATGTAGCTAGTGTTAATTAGTGTAGCTAGTGTTAACTTCGCTGACATTGTCAATCTTAAGTCAAGTTTATTTAAAAGTCAAAAAATAATCAAAACATTTTTCTAGAATTTATTATTATATTATTATTATATCTTAATAATTCTTAATTCATCCATCAGTATGATTATCATTATTATTAACATTTTACAGTCTTATGCATTTAGTTTGCTCTCCTCCAGATGGTGCAGTTTGACAGCTGCTGAATTTGTCATCTCGCTTCCTTCTCAGATCTACACAAGTGACATTTTTAAAACTAGTGCACAAACTCGGTTTGGGTTTGGTGTCAGGGTCAGATCTCTTCGTTTGCTGTGACTTCTGGGCGACTGTTGGCTCGCAGCTGTCATTGTCTGGAGGTCACAGTGACTGAGGAATGGTTGGGTAGAGGATCAGGCACTGGCACAGAGAGAGAGAGATAACTGTAGTATCCAGAGTGATCAGGTTGTTGTGCAGAATTTCTAAGTAGAGCATGCTGGTATGTTGAGACATGTTGAATATAAGTAGTCCCTGCTGTTAAGCTCATAATGCTCTGGAGTATATGCATAAGTTTGTTCTTATTTCTTATAGGAATTATTATGCCAATATTAGATTTTTATACTGCAAATGAAATGAAAACTTGAGAAGCAAATGGCAAAATAAACAACACTGCAACACCTACTAGGTTATTATGAGTCTAGCAGTATGTGGAGGCAGTCCAGAGGGGGTATACTACGCAGGAAGCTGGCTCGACAAAACCCAAAACCTCAGATGGAGATAACGGGTGTCACAACGGTGGTTATCAACTTTATCTGTGAAGCTTGGTTTTTTGCTTCAGGCTTTGTGCCCGCTAACATAAAAAGGGGGTGTTTTTCAGATCATACAACTCTTCTTTGATACAAATGGGTCCTTATGTGTGGTGCCCATTTTCAGATGATGATGGTATTTTAAAAACCTATAAAGAACATAGAAAATATAGTAAAATGCAAAAAGGACACAAGATTAATCTTCAGAAAATCATTAATCTGTTAATTTTACCACTCTGTGCACCAAATCAACATTTTAATTCAAGTTAATTATTTTATCCCTGAGTGTGCTCTCGGTGCTGCTGTTTGATTCTAAGGCTGCACATTAGAGCTCTGAGCATTTAAAGTGGATAAATGTCAAACGTTACCATTCAGCAGCCTAATAAAGGAGACGTGGAAATTGCTTTAGTTTGTCGGCACATCAAAGTGAAATTAAATTGATTGATTGAACAGGTATTCTTGGTGTATGTCCTGTATTGTAATAGCTGCAATTCCAGCAGTGTAACAAACACTTAGCAGCGGTTTAAAATTGTTTTGAAACACCAAATTAATGCACGCACATTCAAGTGACAATGGGACTCACAGTTTACGCTTCATTCAGTGGCTTTAGTAAGGTATGGCTTAACAAGCTGCACATTTAAAATGTATTGCCCCGTCAGAGAATCTATAATGTACTTAAAACATAGCTGGCTAACCAACTAATCTAGCTTCGTAGTACACCCCTCAGAACTTTAGTTGTGGGCTAGTTGTTTACTGAAAGTACAGTAATCCTCAATCTCACACAAAAACATTGGCTTTTCCATTTTTTTTCCTTGTAGAAAAAAAACTAGTTTGCATTTTAACATTTGTTAAATAACTTCTCATTAAAACATCAGCAGTAAGTTTACTGCACCCATTAAGTTTTTACCTTATCAGAATTCAGTGCCGCCCAGCACTTCTCTCTCTGTGGTCATTTGCATCCTGAGCGCAATGATGCAGTGCCTTGTCTTGCTCACCAGCCCCCCCTCTCTTTCTCCCACACACAGCACACTAATGACTTTGCCCTGTACACCGAGGCCATTAAGTTTTTCAACCACCCTGAAAGCATGGTCCGCATCGCAGTCCGCACCATCACACTCAACGTCTACAAAGGTGAGTGCCGGGGATACGCATGTGCACACGCTGCTTACATGCACACACTCTCACGGGATGCTGGGACTGCATACCGCCTTTCTCTGTTCTTCCCTCTTCTTGCTGCTGCTTCTGGTGCATGAGCATGACTGACAGGTAACACTGTAACAAATGCACAATAATACACAGTCTGGCAAATTTTCTTTCTTTTAATGTTTCGTTGCATATTTAGGGTCAGCATACAATCTCCGTTCCGAAAAAGTTGGGACAGGGAGTAAAATGTAGATGGAACAGAATGCATCATAAATCCATATTTTATGCACAGTAAAACATGGAAATCATATCTTAATATATTGATGGCAGCAACACATCTCAAAAGTTGGGACAGGGTCATGTTTACCACTGCGTAGCATCCCCTCTACTCCGTAAATGCGGGAACTGAAGAGATCAACTGCGTGACTTTTGGGAGAGGAATTTTGTCCTATTTTTATCTGATATAGGATTCTAGTGGCTCAAGAATCCTGGGAATTTCATATTTCAATTCGTCTGACCATAAAACAGTTTTCCTCTTTGAATCAGTCCATATTAAATGAGCTTAAAGATGGCAGTGTTTCTGGATTGTGTTCACATATAGCTTCTTTTTTGCACGATAGAGCTTTAACCTGCATTTTTGGATGCACAGTGAACTATGTTCACAGACAGTGATTTCTTGAAATGTTCCTGAGCCCGTGAAGCGATTTCCATCCCAGGACCCAAAGTATCACGGCCATCCAATGCTGATTTTATGATAAAATGTTCTTTTATCCATTTAATTTTAGTACCACTTACTTTTCCAGCCTTTTGTTGCCCTTTCCTAACCTTTTTAAGACCTGTTGCTGACATCAAATTCAAAATTAGTTAAAATTTTTCATGGGACTTAGTGTCTCAGTTTAAACATTTGTTGTGATTTCTGTGTTCTACTGTGAATAAAATATGGGTTTATAAGATTTGCAAATCATTGCATTCTGTTTTTATTTACATTTTGCACAGCTTCCCAACTAGTGTTGGTGTTGTGATTGTACTTTAAGATCTGGATAAAACAGGCTGAGTGGGTCTTCCTGGTTATAAGCACTTACCTTTTCAGGCAGTTGCTCATTATGAGAATTTGTTGCCATTATTTACACATTTTTGTGTGGCTTTATAATCATGACATGTATTTCACTTTTTTATAGAATTCTAATTGGATATAACAATGGCCATATTATAAATTATTAGCCACACACACACTGCAACCTTTTAATCCTTAACATTTTTAAGATTCTCCTGTTATTCTTGATACCCCTTGGAAAGCCATCGACATGCTTTTATACTTATTTAATTAAAAAAAAAACTGTAAACTATACATTTTGAAGTAAAAATATATAATCAGCAGATGGCAAACTACTTGTTTTTTTTCTCTTCTTCTGACCTTAAGTCCCTGAGATGGCAGCTAACAAGGTTAAAGTCCAGACCTGAGTTTTGGTAGGATAAGCATAAGATAAGGTTCAGCATCACCATAGTATAAAGAGACTCTTCAGCAAATCCACACAATCCAGCACCACGCAGGGTTTGTTGTTGAAATGCCTTCACCTGTGGCACTGTCATACATCAGTGCTGCAGGTTTTTAAAAAATGAATTTCCAGTGTGCAGAAAGCAGTAGCAGTCTAAACATCAGCACCTTTCCAGCGGCCGTTTTCCTTCACTGTGCTTTTCCTTCCTGCTGTCTCTCTGGGCTCCTCAGAGGTCCAAGCTGGCTGATTTTCATTGCAGGAGAAGCGGGTATTGCCTTGTATGGGTTTGGCTTTTCTGTACATGTCATGCTTATTGTCACCTTAAAAAAAAAAACAGGTGCATAGTGTAAAGGCTTTAAAGTCTCACAATTATAGCTTCCTGTCCGTATCTGTCTGGCTTGTCCTGCATGTAACACTTTGCACTGTACAATATGGCTTTCTTAAGCCGTCCATAACATCCCGATTATGTAACTCCCAAAAGCTGCTGTTAGCACAACTTGTTTGAACAGTATAAGAAAGGAAGTCCTTTATGAACTGACCTAGTATTGTGGGGAATGTGACTTTGCTAAAGTGACCATGGGCTATGCTATAGTAAGGAATTTTTCAAAGAGGAAGCATCATTTTAATGCAGCAAATCTGACTGATGCATTTCTTTTCAAGTCTGTGAGAACTGTCTCAGGGGCAACCCAGGACATTTGAATCCTGGAGTGCCTGCTACACTTGTGTAATGCATAATAATTTAATTATGGAAAAGCCTTTGCTAATTTGTTTTTAAATAAATCAATGACTTGACTCTTTGGAGTATCACAGCACTAAAAATATTGCAGTGAGGGCTACTTTATATTGATGCTTCTTACTGATTCCTTAGGACACGCCTTGCAACAAATGGCCACCTGAAAAAGGATTTCATTCAGCACCCTATGCATTCAGGCATATTATGTATAGTCCAGTTTAGTTATTGGACTGTTTTTTTTTTTTCCTACTAGTAATGTGAGGAAGCTGCTTGTTTCAGTGCTGTTCACATATTTCCCAATAAAACATTACAGAATCCTGAAACAAGTTTAAAATATCTATGCAACATAGACAACTCCTTTTCCAGGTGTGCACTTGCAGTTGTTTTAATATTTGTGAGGTCGTTCCCAACCTCCACCCTTCCACAGCCGCCCCTATACTCACATTAACCCTGTGTCTGTTTCCCTCCCCTCTCCCTCCTCCTCCTCTTCAACAACCACTCCTCCTGCTCTTCCTCTCTTTGTCTCTCCTCTCCCTCCTCCTTCTGCGCGTCCCATCTGCCTAACTCCAGTTTCATGTAAGTTGGTTCCATTCATTCAGTCTTTTTCTCAGGGCTGGGTATCCTGTTTGGTTAATTTACTGTTATTTCTACATTGCATTGGTGTCAAGACAGTACAGACCTACACTGTTGATGCAGTCTGATTTTTGGGAGCTTGATTACTCAAATTTAAAGTGAATCACATGTTGTTACTCAGCCCTGCTTGCTCCTAATGGTGTATTTGTTCTAAATGTATGGGTATTGGTATCTTTGCAATTCTTGTCAATCATTCTGTACCATCCACCTACATTCATGCAGTAAAACACTTTCACGTTTTGTTCCTTGGGTTTGTTGTTCCACAGACTTAATTTCAGCTAAACCCCACATGTTGGTTTTCATTTGGTGATGGGTTTAACAGTTTTGATCACTCATTAATTTAATTTGGCTGCTCATGTGTGACCTGTCTCAGTTTGACCTGTGTGGATTGGAAACATAATTACTATGTGCTTTCATTTGCATATTGATTCTATACGAGAGAGTGATACTATAACGGGATTGTTGATATTCACTACAGGATGTTGCTTTTTCACTCAGCTAAGTTGATGTTTAAAGATTTACTTCTCTGTATTCTTTGATTGTAATCTCTGTTTTTTCCTGAGACACCTTGTGTGTCGGTTCTTCGTCCAGATGAATTAAAAGTAGCTGCGTATTAGTGGAGAAGTTAAGTGTGTCAATGCTTTTGTTTAAATTTTAGCACAAATGCAAGATAAAGTTCTGCAATTAGGCCCATAAAAGCCATAGTGATTTAAACTCAGCTGTTCTCCTCTTCAAGGTCATCTCCTTGATCTCCTCTGTTCTCGCCACTCCTGTACCTCCTTCATACTCTGGAGAGCTGGGCGGGTGGTTTCTGCTGGATCTTCTATGCCAAACACTTGAAACCATCAAAGTAAAACTCTGTCTAGGGGACAAATTCATATTACATAATGTGGTGAATGTTAAAAAATACAATGAGCAGTGTCTCTTTAGTTTGACAAAGAAGTTGTGGTGTGAACTTTAGCAGAATGTTAATACGATACTTCCACAGAGGGATCTGAAATTGGCAACCAAAAGAAATGGCCTTGAATAAGAGAATAGCCAAAAAATATTTTTTAATATGAGCCACAGAATTTCACCTTCCAGTTAACTGTGAACAAATTAATTTTGTTCTGTATATCTTTGCCCCAGATCAAAACCATGCTCTGACTTTGAAATAATAGCATATTAAGAAATAAAAATCAGCACAGCAATAGCTAATTTTATTTTTAAAAATATGCATTCTTCCCCACAACACATGGTTTACCTTCAATCCATCTATAATATTTGTGTATTTTGTAATAATAGTGGTTAGAGCCTGACCGATTTATCAGTAAAAGCCAATCTATCAGTATCAGCATTTATAATGATCAATAAATTAAAATTTAAAAAGGAGAAACACTCTTCAGCTGTGCTATGAGCATTTGTGTTGCATAGTTTGCCCACCAGAGGGCACTCTATTACTTCCCTGTTAGTAACATGTTTGAAACACTAAAAACACAACAGTTGATCCAAGCAGAGTTGGGCAGTGTAAAAAACAAAAATAATACCTACTCATAACAAATATTTAGTGAAATCTGTTTTTGTTTTGTGTGTCTTAAAAAATATCGGCCAATATACTGGAATAGCAGATTTTTAAATCACCAAATATCCATGTTGTAGTCCTCTTAAAAATCCTACTCAATCTAAACTAGCATCAGTGCATTTGGAAGCTTCAATTAAAAATAATTTTATTCTGGACTAATTGAAATACAAAAGAAAATGCAGTCACATTGTGATATTTCTTTGAAAACTGATCTGGCTTTATTAATAGTGGATTGACTGGACCAGTTTGTGTCCTTAATTTTGACCCTGTTTTGTATTTTTTTGTATTATTAATTTCTTTTGTCTCATGTTTTACTTCTATCCTTTTTATTTGTATAATTATCTGGTGATATTCTGGTACTTTTCAAGGATCACAGGTTGTGTGTTCACATGAGTCTGTGTTTGTGTGTTTATTGAACTTATCTCCCCGATTCTTCTCTCCAGTGGACAACCAGCACATGCTGCACTACATTCGAGATAAGACAGCGGTCCCATATTTCAGTAACTTGGTCTGGTTTATCGGCAGCCATGTCATCGAACTGGACAAGTGTGTACAGACAGATGAGGAGTAAGTTAGTTTTTTTTTTTTTCTCACTGTAGCCTCTAGATGTCAGGAGTGTCTCTGGTACTTATTTATGATCTGCCATGTTTATTTATTTATTTATTTTTAAATCTCTGAAGCTAAGCCTTTAAATTTCATCCCATGCAGATTTAATATTAGAAATCTGTGTTTACTATACACCAACATTTGTCTTTCTCTGTCTCATTGCTGTGTTTTAGACATAAAAACCGAGGGAAGTTAAGTGACCTTGTTGCTGAGCACCTTGACCACCTTCACTACTTAAACGATATCCTCATCATCAGCTGTGAATTCCTTAACGACGTTTTAACCGACCACCTCCTCAACCGTCTCTTCCTGCCTCTCTATGTGTACTCTTTGGTCAGTCCTGAGCTGGTATGTTACCCTCAAGTACATTTCTGATTAAATCTGGTTACACTGATGTTCACAGGTTCAAAGTGGAATGCTTGTATTGTGTTAAGTGGTTTCTTCCAGTTGTTTCACACATGCTGTGTGTATGTGTATGGGTTTGTTCCTAAGCTAAATATTAAGTTGAATGATTTAGCTTTTCATACTTGCTGTCTTCAGCTGCAGTTGCACTTTGTATACACAAAAATGCTATTTTACATTTGCTTCTTTTGATAAAACAACAGTACAGATTCAGAAAAATGTCCACTTTACAGTAATATGAAACCAGCTAAAGTGAGACATTACAGATGAGCATTTTGTTTTGCTTGATTAATGACTAACCAGTGGTTTTGCTTGATCAGCTCAGTAAATCTGTGAGGTTTGAAGTTACTGTTTCCCAGTTTGTGCACAGGTTCTGCTCTATGTGGGCAGCATAGAGGTTACCACTGGGTTTTGGGTTCAAATGTTTCAGGGTTATTTTTATGTGGAGCTTGTGGGTTCATATATATATATATATATATATATATATATATATATATATATATATATATATATATATATATATATTTCATAGGTGATAATTCATTAATCTTTTGTAGGCTATCAAAAACTGTTTACAGAGACTTGACAGCATCTGTGAACCCTGTGAAGTGGGGTCTGACCATGAGCTTCACCGTCCCACTTTGACTTTTGAGTATTGCATACACCAATCAAGCATAACATTATGAGCACCTGCCTGATATTGTTTTGGTCCCCTTTTTGCTGCCAAAACAGCCCTGAGGCATTGAGGTATGGACTCCACTTAACCCCTGAAGGTATTCTGTGGTATCTGCACCAAGATGTTAACAACATATCCTTTAAGTCGCGTAACCTATGAGGTGAAGCCTCCATGGATTTGACTTGGTTGTCCAGCACATCCCACAGTTGCTTGAGTGAATTAAAATTTGGAGAATTTGGAGGTCAAGTCAACACCTCAAATTTGTTTCTTTCAAACCATTCCTGAACAGTTTTTGCTTTGTGGCTTTGTGGAGCATTATCCTGCTGAAAGAGACCCCAGCTGTCAGGGAATACTGTTTCCATGAAAGGGTGTATATGGTCTCCAACAATGCTTGGGTAGGTGGTACGTGTCAACGTAACATCCTCATGGATGGCAGGACCCAAGGTTCCCCAGCAGAACATTGCCCAATGTGTCACTCCCTCCGCCAGCTTGTTTTCTTGCCATAGTGTATCCTGGCACCAAGTGTTCCCCAGGCATTATATTTTCTTTGACATCCATGTGATGTAAGAGAAAATGTAATTCATCAGACAAGGCCATCTTCTTCCATTGTTCCATGGTCCAGTTCTGATGCTCATGTGACCATTGTTGGTGCTTTTGGTGGTGTACAGGGGTCAACATGAAGTTATTGTACTCGACCCTACCATCCTTAGAATCATGGTTTCTATCCACATACTTTGGTATTGCCTTGGCCTCCAGTAACACTGTGAGGAATTTGGGAGTCAGTTTTAACCAGGATATGTCCTTCAATGTACATATGTAGGACAGCTTTTTTGCATTTGCGCAATAATTCTAAAATTAGAAACATCCTGATTCAGAGTGATGCTGAAAAGCTAATTCATGCATTTATTACTTCTTGGCTAGACTATTGTAATTCATTATTATCACACTAAAAGCTCCCTGAAAAGCCTTCAGCTGCTCCAAAATGCTGCAAAGAGAGTACTAATAGGGACTAGAAAGAGAGAGCATATTTCCCCCTTATTGGATTCTCTTCATTGGCTCCCTGTTAAATCCTGAATTGAATTTAAAAGCATTCTCCTCACATACAAGGCCTTGAATAATCAGGCCCCCATTTCATCTTATCAGACCTCATAGTACTGTATCACCCCAAAAGAGCACCTTGTTCTCAGATTGCTGGATTACTTGTGGTTCCTAGGATACTTAAGAGTAGAATGGGAGGCAGAGCCTTCAGCTTTCAGGCCCCTCTTCTGTGGAACCAGCTCCCAGTTTGTATTTGGAAGACAGACACCCTCTCTATTTTTAAAATGAGGCTTAAAACTTTACTTTTTGATCAAGCTTATAGTTAGGGCTGGATCAGGTGACCCTGAACCATTGCTTAGTTATGCTAACAGGTGCCACAATGTTGAGATAATAATTGGTGTCCGCTTCACCAGTCAGTGGTCATAATGTTATGCCTGATTGGTGTATGCTAGTATGAGAGCTAACAGGGTATTACAAACTATTCTCAGACAAAAATGTTAAAAACTTGTCATTACTATAATGTATATCAAATGAGGAAACTGCAAAAAGATTGTTTTCCAAGTAAAACCATAATGTGGATGTCTACTTGGATGGGGAAGCACTGTTTTTTTTTTTTAATATAGACGTATAAACTGAATATTTCTTTTTGAAAATGTAAGCTCTTTTCTGTAATATGGGTTATGGTTGCTATAATAGTAGCCTATTTGTAGATACTGTGAACTGTGCTAATCATTTCAGCTTTGTCCTTTGTCTCTTTTCACGCTCACTGATTTTGTTACATTATATTCTTCATGATTTGTTTTTATTATACATAAACTTGAACACTCTCTTATTTTAATTTTATTATAGTCTGAAGAGCGGAAGATCAACCCTCAGGTGTCCCTCTATCTGTTGTCTCAAGTAAGCTACTCTCACACACACACACACACACACACACACACACACTCTAGATGCCACCATTATTGAAATACTGGGAGACTCAGATATCAAAGCAGAAGATCAACATTAGGTATCGAGATTTTATGGTCACCACGTATCAACAGGGATAATTTATACGTTTCTTCCTACATTCCTACAATTTCATCGCCAGAACATCGAGCCCCCATCCCATCCTATCTTTATACAACAGAACCTTTTCAGGCCCTGGGGGTTCCACGAATTTGGGTAAGAGTTGCCTGAGCAGGGACTTCAAGGTCGGCTTACAGGATCAGGTTGTCGTGTTCCAGAAAGACGCCACTAACCTGACCTATTAGACAGATATGCTTTACAAAGTAAAAAAGCTCCACAACAACTAGCTTTCACCAAAGTATCAGTACTATATTTATTATTTAATTGGAAGTAAACTTGACAAATGTGTGTATTTATCCTGCCATAAGCTGTGAAAACCATGAAACATGCAAACATTGCTTTGTGCTGCAGTGGTTGCAGGTATATTCACTTTATCATGCTGAGGTTTTACTTTGTGGCTCGTGTTTTGAACGCAGCCTCTCCAACTTGCTTTTCAACGTAAAAGCACCCCAGTTATTGTATGTAATTGTGTGCTGAATCATTTAACATTGTTGTTTTTTATGTATTTATTTACACTGCTCATATTTTTCTTTTGTTGAATAATTTTAAAGAGCAGTAACAAAGTACACTTTATTAGGCACACCTTGCTAGTACTTGCTTGGACCCCCTTTTGCCTAAACAACTGCCTTAATTCTTCATGGCATAGATTCAACAAGATACTGGAAACATTCCGGCATATTGTTATTCCATATTAACATAGAAGCATCATACAGTTGCTGCAGACCTGTGGTGAGAATCTCCTGTTCCACCACATCCAAAAAATGCTCTGTTGGAATGGAGATCTGGTGACTGTGGAAGTCTTTTGAGTATGTGGAACTCATTTTAAGGGATGGACATGGACAGCAACAATACTCCAGTAGGCTGTGGAGTTTAAACAATGCTCAGTTGGTACTAAAGGACTCAAAGTGTGTCAAGAAAGTATCCCCCACATCATTACACCACCACCAGCATCCTGAATCGCTGATACAAAGCAGGATGGATCAACGGCATGCTTTCATGTTGTTTACGCCAAATTCTGACCCTACCATCTGAAACGCTGCAGGACCAGGCAATATTTTCCCAATATTCTATTGTCCAATTCTGGTGAACCCGTGCTTCAAATTGTAGCCTCAGTTTTCTGTTCTTAGCTGACAGGAGTGGCACTCTGTGTGGTCTTCTGCTGCTGGCGCTTGTCTGCTTAAAAGTTGAACATATTGTGCATTCAGAGCTGCTCTTCTGCAAACGTTAGTTGTAACAAGTGGTTGTTTGAGTTACTTTTGCCTCCCTTTTAGGTCGAAGCAGTCTGGCCATTCTCTTCTGACCTCTAGCATCAACAAAGCATTTTCTCCCAGAGAACTGCCACTCACTCAATATGTTTGCTTTTTCATTCTCTGTAAACTCTAGAGATGGTTGTGTGGGGGAAAATCCCAGCAGAGCAGCAGTTTGTGAAATATTCAGACCAGCCCCTGGCACCAACAACTATGCTGCATTCAGAGTCGCTTAAATCACCTTTCTTCCCTATTCTGATGTATTGTTTGAACTCAAACAGCATGCCTTGACCATGTCTACATGCTTGAATCCTTTAAGTTGCTGCCATGTGACTGACTGATTTAGATATTTGTGTTGATAAGCAGTTGAACAGGTTTACCTAATAAAGTGGCCAAACTGGCAGTTGTATCTGTGATATTTTGCACTGCTTATTAATAGTCATTAATGTTTATGTTGTGTTTTTCTGCTTGTTTTCCAGGTGTTTCTAATCATCCACTATCAGCCTCTGGTCAACGCCCTTGCAGATGTTATTTTCAATGGAGATCTCTCTGTGTTCACCACACCGACAGATATACACAGCACACACAAGAGCACGGTAACGCGCACACACACACACACACACACACTACATACATGAGAATCTAGCCTCACAGTAATGTTTCATATAACTTCTATCAGAAACCTGATGAAAAACAAATGCTGGTTTAAACACAAACACAGTATTATGTTAATGTACAGTAGAGTGTACTGTACTGTAAAAGGTAAAACCGGGAGTACAGCACACAAACAAGAAATCTGCACAAGCACACCTACGCAGGCAACCGCATGTACACACACACTGTTGTGTTCCAGAAGTGAGTGTAGGTGGTTATGAGATTGCTGGATCATGGTTTTCTCCATGATTCACCCACATCAAGGCAGCAATATGCAAATTACTTGACTTTTCTTCTTCTTTTTTTCCTTTCCATTTTTTGAACACTTCCTGATTCCTGTCTTTTTATCTCCTTTCCTGCCATGGCTTTGGATCGAAACATTCGGTTTCCTTTTGCTTCTCCGTGCCCTTTTATAACCATTTGCATATTCTTGTAATTTCTATTCTGCCTGTTTTAATCTCCCCCTCCTTCATCCTTTCATCACCTAATCATCCCCATCCAATTCCCCTCACCTCTCATTTTCTACTCTTGATTCAGTTTCTCTTCCTCTCATCGCCCCTCCTCTGCTTCTCAACATTTTTTTTGACCATCTGTTTTTAAAGCCAGGTGGGCGTGCTGGGGTAGTGAGCGTTTCTGAGAATCCTTGTGGTTATTCTCTGTGCTGAGTGTGTGTGTGTGTGTGTGTGTGTCAGTCAGCGTGTGCGTGCGAGCGTGTGTGTGTGTGTGTGAGATCTCTGGTTGTTGTAAGAAACGGCCTACCTTTTCAGCGAATGTATCTCAAGGCGTGATGTCTTCACAGTTTTGGTGTACCACAACAGGAGACAACCAGACCCAATCACATACCTGTCAGTTATTCATTCAAGTTCACACCCCCCCAAATATATATTTTTTTTTCTATAAAGTCACCACTGTTGTTCCACTGAGCAGCTTCCAATACTAGTTTTCTTTTTTGAAAAAGGTGCCAAACATTTAAGGGATTTATTTGCTATGATTAACAATAATAACATGGAAACTAATTGAGGTTGTGTTATTTACTTGTATTTACCCTGCAGCAATGCGTTTGCCATTTTGTTTATGTGCATGTAAACACAGTAATGAGCGCACTTGTGCAGCAAGCAGTTCTTACGCATGCCGCACACTTGTGTGACACCTCCATGATTTATTGAGGAAGTGCTAATAAAAATTCCTAAAGATGCTAAATAGGTACTCAGAAATTGTACAGCCAGTAGTGTATCTGCTAAATCACATGTACCGTGTTATTGTTTGATTTATTGTAGATAAAAAGGCAGACATATGAGGTATGGGCTCTGTTTCTGCGCAGGTGGTCAAATGGCACCTCCTGTTTGTGTTTGATGTGGCAGGAAATTAGGTCACATGATGGAACACTGACAGAGCTGGCTCACCTAACCCAGATCGCTTTCCTGGAAGAAGTGTTTTCTCTCTCTTTCTCTCACACTTTTGTAGATGTGTTTACTTGCAAGTGCACCAGTTAGATACAGGTTTTTGATATTTGCATGTGTGTAGTGGTATCTTTTTAAAAATCAAAACAACTAAGTTCATGCAGCTAGTTCACTGTGCAGAAAGTTGAGTGTATCTTCTGACCTGCAAATGGCATCCTACGTGCAGGGGTTTATGTGTGTTGTAGGTATGTCGTGCATGCTCCTTGACCTCCATTAATTTCTCAGCATTGGTTTAGACTGCGAGTGGTTTACCAGAATATAGTCAGCTAGCAGGTGTGAATGACACACAGACACACACACACACACACACACACACACACCACGCTCTTACACACACACACACACACACACACACACCACGCTCTCACACACACACACACACACACACCATGCTCTCACACCACGCTCTCACACACGCACACACACTCTCACTCACACTCTGATACTGGTTTGTGGTTTGTTTCTGATAAAATACATACTGTGTTTTTAGCAGCTACAATGTGATCCTGCCAGCAGTACAGAGTGATAACACCGATGTGTTTTTAAAGCATGGAATAAAACCGAATACTAGGGCCTAAGGTTTTTTTTTTTTTTTTAATGTGTGTTTCAGTGTAAATGTCAAAAAATGACTGGCTTCCTTTTTAAGAGTTTAACTGTTACAATAACCCCTTTCTTCTAATGTGGGTTTAAAAAAAAGAAGAAAGACAAGGTGGAGGAGAGAAGGCCAAGGCAAGGATTTTAAACGATGTAACGTTTAACTGTGATTCATGTACAGTACTTACACCAGAAGTTGATGCAGAGAAACTGATACTGGGTTTATCCTAGGCCCCCATTTGAATAGGGAGTATGGTTTCAGACACCTGGTGTATATATCTGCATGTATGTTCCGATGTGGTCATGTGCTTATGTGTGTGTTTGGTGGTTTGTTAGCACAGGAACTTAAGTGAAATCAGGCCACCTAGTTTCAGTGTGAGATACAGAGTTTTCTTCCTCGTAGTGTTTTTGTAGCAGCAGTTACCTTTTCACGAAACAAAACCACAGAGAAAGGATCATCTTGGAATTCAGGCCTGTTTCGCATCATCACCAAACCTTTTACAGTATTTATTTTTTCATTTTAGAGCTGCCACCAGCATTATTGTAATTAGCTAATAATCTCCCAATTAGTTTAATGGATCAGATGATGAATCAAAGAAAACCATTTATGCTTTTCCATAGTTCCTGTTTTTACAATGTATTTTTAAAATGGTGCATGCTCATTTGCAAAGCTGGCACATGTACAAGTTGAGGCAAAAACTGTTTATAAAACTTTATTAGTCAGAAGTGTTTTAAGGACTTGGTCAGCAAAAATATCGATGTAAGTGGTACATGTCAAAGTTGCATCCACATTAATATGAAACTGTTTTCCACCCATAGCTGTTTGGTCAGCTGTTTGATTTTACCCAAAGTAATTCGTCAGTCCAACAAGACTAAACTTGCTATATGTGGAAAATAAATTAGAGAATCATCAAGTTTTGAAATGACTGAATTATGATTACTTGCTGTCTCTGTGAAAGAGTTTTATATTCCTCTGCAGCAATGAATAAGGGGTTTATGATTAAAATTTGCAACAGGAAGATTACTCATGTAATGTAATACTGCAAGTTACAGTGCTAACAGCACTGCTCAGCACTTCTATCATTTACCAGTTGTTTCCTGTGGGATTGAGTTTGTGCGTTTTGGTGTCAGTTTGCGGGCTGTATGTCGAAAGTGGGTTTCTCAAAGTTCGTGTATGGCCACACAGAAGTGGTCTCAAAGCCTGTGTGTGTGTGTGTTTGTGTGTGTGTGTGCGTGTGCGTGTGTGTGTCTGTGTTTGTGTGTGCGTGTGTGTGCGCATGTTGACTTTGACTAAAATAGGGGACATTTTTCAGAATGCACACCAGTTGACTGGGGACAGCTTTCCAACTGGGGACAAAAATCACCATCCCCAATCTGATTTCATTACAGTTGTAATCTACGCGCTCCAACATGCATTTCTCTATTAAAATTTCCATTGTCCCAGAAAGTGACTTTTTTCAGATTCTGTGTGTAAAAGTGTGTATACCCCCCCCACTCAATTTGTGTACTATATATAACTATATATATAACTATATATATATATATATATATATATATATATATATATATATATATATATATATAAATCAATGACATGGGGTAAAGTTGTCAGTGTCTCTCTAAACCATGGAGGAATAGGTGTGTCCCCAAAGGTGGGGTGTTGTGTCAGGTGTCCCCAAAGGTGGCTAAAGTACGCAGTTGTGTCTGTGTGTGTGAGAGCGAGAGAGAATTGTCTGCGAATTGGTCCAAAAGTGTGTGGAGTAGGAAGGCTTTTTGTTAAACATGACATTTACAGTAAGTCTTTGTAATTGATGTAAGAATAAACAGACAGAAGTATCTCTAAAAAAAAATTCAGAATGGAGCAGAAATCAGCATCTTTGTCGAGCCACTGTGACTGTCATAGCAACAGTCATCATTGCTGCGTCTCTCGCTTACAACCCAGAGAACAAAGAGCTGTTATCAGTTTAAGAGTCATAAGAGTTATATCTGAAGTATGTAAATCAGGTCAAGGGTGTAATTAGGACCATTTTCAGCAACTCAGACTGCCAACACTGAGTTCCAACTACTGACTACTCTAATATCCTGAAGCATCTGAGAGAAATGACTCAAACTTTGTTACAAGCCATCAAACCATTGGCTGCCCGATCACATTGCATTGAAAGTACAGGAATTTTTGAGCAGAACGCAATCTTCTCTCACCACCAACTGTGGCCACGTGATATGAATTTGAGTGGCTTTTTCTTTTCCGAAAATAAATTGAATTCATCTCTGAGATTCTTTGTTTTGTCACAGTGGAGGAGTTTTAACTTGCATTGCAGACACACATGTGGAACTTGTCAAAACTGGACTTCCAAGAAGTGTTTTAAAAATAGCACCTGCGCTGTATAGCAACCCAGAGACACACAACAAGACAGCCTTCAAAATTAGATTGGCTGCAAATCAGGAATGTAAATGTGGCATATTTCTGCATGTTCAAACCCTGGCCTCTGTCTTCTTTTACTTCTACCCAACAGGCCACTGCAGGAGGTGTGCGTCGCTTCATTAAGCCCCCAGAGTCTCTGGAGCGCTCCCTGGAGCTATCCCGCCATCGAGGGCGCAAAAGAACACAGAAGAGGCCAAACTACAAGAACCTGGGCGAGGAGGAAGATGACGAAAGGGCTGGGGGAGGAAGCAGCAGTGGAGGAGGAGGATTAGAGGAGGGCTGGGATGATGACAGTGTCAGAGGAGGAGAGAGGGAAAAGGGAAAAGGTAT
This sequence comes from Pterophyllum scalare, assembly GCA_024447675.2. Lineage (NCBI taxonomy): Eukaryota > Metazoa > Chordata > Actinopteri > Cichliformes > Cichlidae > Pterophyllum > Pterophyllum scalare. The sequence continues at coordinate 84,045 of JAMQGT020003573.1, read as the reverse complement.
AGAGGGCATAGGAGGAGGAGGTGGGAGTTCTAAGGGAAGCAGAGCGAGTGGGGAGACGGCGGAAGGTGAGTGTGTGTCTCAGTGGACACAGCAGTACAGGACTGTGTTTGTGAGTGTTACTTCACTGCCATCAATCCAATGTGGTCTCCCATGCACTCTGGTTATCCTCCAAAGAGAAAAGAGAGAGAACTCATTAAAAAAAACAAGAGCATTAACATTTTTAGCTGGAAATGTGATTCGCTTTGTTGCTTTTCATTTGGACATTCAAGTAAATGTTAACATGTGGTCTCCATGTTTTTGCAGCTATATTTAGATGTGTATTATATAGCCTCTTTTCTCAGTTTTAAGACAGTTTTGGAAACAAAAGATTTCTGAAAAAGGAGCAGGAGTAAAATCCAAGAAAACCTGCAAAATCAGAAAATAAAAATGTCTCTTCAGCTAATTTAAAGATGAGGCCTCCCTCTTTTTGCTGCATCCCCTGTTTGGCACCATATAATTATCATGGTTACCACTTGTGTTGAATACAATCCACGTGGCAGCCAAGTATCCATTTCCACAGTGATACACCATCCATCCTGTGCTCCTCACCTCTCCACCTGTCTCTCACTCCTGCTCTGTGTGTGTGTGTGTGTGTGTGTGCGTGCGCGCGCGCTAATCTGTATTAAATCATCTGAAATGATGCCGTCTTTATGCTTTGACTTATAGTGAAGACACTGACAGCGTCACACACTTCAGTGCCTCTGAGGGCTCAAGTGCACAGAGTTGTTTTTGGGGAGTTTTTTTTTTGTTTGTTTTGTTTTTTTCCAGCAGGGTAGATTTTAACGCAAATGGGTTCATGGGTTGCAGGGGCTGAGATGGTTTCAGAATGAGAAATGTACTGTTTGGGTTGGAACAATGACGCCTACCATATTTAACAAACTGATAAGAAAAGTGATAAAATTGCAAACATTTTAAAGACTGGGTTTTTAAAATAGATGCGTTTTACAATAATAGGTTTCAATATTCTGTTGCCTTTTGGTGCTTTATTATTAATTAGTAAATTTTCCAGTTCTGAATACTATGAGGGACAATTGCATGCATTTTTGTTTGTTTCATAGCTGTAAGTGTGTTAGTGGTGTGATGTGAATGTGAATAATTTAGGGGAAGAGGTTGTCCACATTTATGGAGATTTATGTAAGTAAACATGTCTTTCTTCGGGGTGTGTGTGCGTATTTGTGCAGAGATAGAGATGGTGGTGATGGAGAAGTGTAAGGTGCCAGAGCTGACAGAGCAGAACATCACTGATGAGGAGAAAACAGCTGCAGCGACTCGCACACACACACAGAGGAGCAGGTACATGCACACACACTCACTCATGAGCACTGATCTAAAAGTGGAAAGAATGAATAAAGGGGAAGATAGACGTGTCTGTGGACTGATTATGTGTTCTCTTTATTGTCTCTTTCTTGCTCCCTGCAGGCCATTCTTAGACATGGTGTACAGTGCCCTCGACTGTACCAGTGATGACTACCACGCGCTGTTTGTCCTCTGCCTGCTTTATGCAGTGTCACACAGCAAAGGTATGCAAAAGCTCATTGTTAACTTCCATCTGTCCACATTGCCTCCAGCACTTTGACATACCCACATGCTGCTTTGGAGCCTTCAGATGTTGACTTTGTGATGAGATTACAGACTCTGATAGGAAGACCCTGCTTGTGCATCAGTGCTGGACAGTGACCTTTACCAGCTAAACCTTCTGGCTACTTCTTTTCTGCACTACAGTTTTATCTTAATAGGTTCTAAATAATATCAGTGTCAAAGGTGCCAAACAGTTAAAGTTAATTATTATTTTGTTTTGATATAGGATTTCTTTGCTATGATTAACAACAATAAAATGGAAACTAATTCTGGTTGTGTTATTTACTGGTATTTACCCTGCAGCAGTGCGGTTGCCATTTTGTTTTTGTGCATCTTAACACAATAATGAGCATACTTGTGCAGCAAATAATTCTTACGCATGTCGCACACTTGTGTGACACCTCCATGATTTACATCTCCAGAAAGTGCTAATAAAAAATTCCCAAAGATGCTAATAGGTACTCAGAAATTGTACAGCGAGTAGTGTAGCAGCTAAATCACATGTACCGTGTTGTTGTTTGATTTATTGTAGATAAAAAAGCAGACATACAGGTATGGGCTGTTTCTGCGCAGGTGGTCTTTGACGTGGCAGGAAATTATGTCACATGATGGAACAATGACATCCTTCAGTTAAAAATATTAAAAAATATTAAAAATTAAATATGGTGGAATGGAGCATCTTAAATTTTTAGGAAGTAGAACGTTTGGGCCTTAAAATGTTTTCCCTTCCGACTGTACTACCAATTAGCCAAGCTAATGCAAAGTATGTTAGATTCCAGGACTAGTGAAGACAGTTTTCTGTATCCTTTTAATATCAGTTTCAGACAGTCTTTGTGTTTATGGCACAGAATTAACTTTTTTTTCGGTTCAATTTGTTTGTAGGTATAAACCGTGATCTTCTGGAGCGTCTGCAGCTGCCAGTTCCAGACCAGGAGAGGAGCTCTTACAGTGTGGTGCTCGTAGAAAGACTTATCAGAGTTATGAACCAGGCAGCACAGCCAGGTAACTAACACACACACACACACACACACACAGAGTGTTCCTCATTTGAATTTGATGTAGTGTTTCATACCTTTAAAAAAGTACCCTTTTTTTTTTCCTCTTGATGCTCATTTTATTTGCATATTGCTAAGCTGAACATACAGTCTGTGCACTGGCACACCGTGCAATGTTTTTGCATGGTGTATTACGAGAATCTCTGATCCGGTGAATGTAAATGAAGTAGCAATTTTTTAGCTGCTTAAAGTTCACAAACCATGTGTACATAGTTTAAATGGGGTGTGGAAGCATTTTTGGTGCATTTATTAGAGATAATAGATTTTCCAGCCAACAGGAAGTGATATGTTGTACTCATTACTTATTTATGCATTTCTGTTACATGTGTAGATGGTAAAGTACGCCTAGCTACCCTAGAGCTGAGCTGCCTTTTGTTAAAGCAGTCTGTGCTGTCTGGGAGCTGCTGTATTATCAAAGATGTTCATCTGGCCTGCCTGGAGGTACTGCACACACAAACATGCCCCAGTCCTGTTAGCAGATTACACGACTCAGGATTAATAATATCAAAACACAGAAAATGTTTCAGATAACAGAAGGACAGAGAAGGGAAGTGGAAAAAGTGGAGCGTGAAACAGCTCTTTTCCATGTAATTTTCTCCCTTCTACAGCATTCACAGGTGCAAGGTTTCTTTCTTGGTTAGAGCCACTTAATGACCTAAAATGTTTTTACAGACCTTGCTTCTCATGTCTTCCTGCCCATTGTTAAATATACACATTTAGTCTCCCTCTGACCCCTCTTCCCACCCACCCCCATTTCTCCTGCAACCCACTCTGCCTTACACATATTTTATTTCATTTTCTGTCACTTTATGGTAATACTCCCTTCTTTTTCTTTGCAATCACACCACATTCTTGGAAGTAACGATGCAGCTACCAATGAGTTATTTTTTCTTTTTACAAAATTCATAATTTTTAAACTGAAACCTTGTCTTGGTCATTTTAAAGTCGTCCCCCCCCAGCAGGTCTGTTGAGACCTAAGCTACTTTTGGTATCAGTTGAACATCACTTGGGGGTTTCTGCAGGGAGAATTTCCCACCTCTGACGCAGTTTACCAACAGTGAAGAGGCACTTTTTATTTGGGTCCGGGCTCTTTGCTCCTTAGCGTTGACCCATCAACACAATCCTTAAGCTAAAATTAATATATTGATGGTTTTGCAAGTAATTTTAAATATATGCTATGCTATTCAGTATCTGACCCTATTAAAATTTGTTAAATTTTATGTTACAACAGTATTTTTAGCTGTATGATGATAGCTTATCTCTGACATCAGCTCACAGGAGAAGCTCAGGAGTCTCACCCACATGCTGCTCAAGCATTATGTTTGCATAGTTGAGCTCAGACAGCTTCTATCAGACAGTGATCTGAGGGGGTTCCACAAAAGCCCAGTTTAAGATAAAGGATTGTTTTGAGCTATAAATCATGCCAGGCTGTTCTGTTTTTTTTTTTTATAAAGAGCAGAGCTAACACATAGAGACAGACAACCATTCACACTCATATTCACACCCACAGTCAATTTAGAGTCACTGTGTGACATGAATGCCTTTGGTTGGTCCCAGAACACACACTCTGACACTGGGAATGTTTGTCACCAAACCCCTTTATTGTGCTTTTCTTTTCACACTTAGCCTTGACTGCCATTTTCTTGGCAGGCTTCCACCTCCACCTCCACTCAGCTTACTCTCCATTCTTCCTCTCCACCCGACAGCTACTGTGTAAAACAGCATGTGCAGTCAATAACCTGCCAGGCAGCTGCGCCCAGCCCGTCCCCTGATGCCCCTCTCTGAACCCACTGCCCCACCTCTCCCCTGCAGCCATACCCCAAACCATACACCGCCGCCACACACTGATTAACCTAATCCCATGCATGTCTGTGGACTGTGGGAGGAAGGTGGAGATGACATGAGGAAAACATGCAAACACCACACAGAAAGGCCCCAGACTGGATTCACACCTATGACCTTCTCGCTGTGAGTTGACTATAACACCGTGCCACCCTGTGGATATAATCTTAATAATTTCTTTTTAAACTCATCGAGAGAAGACTAAGGGCAGCATGGTGGCATGGTGAGAGCACTGCTGCCTCACAGCAAGAAGGTCCCTTAGGTGTGAATGTGGGTGTGAATGGTTGCCTGTCTCTCTGTGTTAGCTCTGCGACATGCTGGCGGTCTGTACAGGGTGTACTCTGCCTCTGGCCCTGTGCCTATCTCTAGCTGGGATAGGCTCCAGCCCTTTCTGATTAATTTTCTCACCATTTATCATTGAAGAAACCAGCAGGAGTGTCAATGTTACAATTGCATTACACATTTAAGATTCTTATCAATGGGATTCACTAGTAAATTATTGAGTGTGTCCCTGTTTCTCAGGAATCACAATCACTAATTAGACACAGTACATAGTTCATGTTTGCTCTTACAAGTAAACCAAGAAGTTGGATAAGTGGTGCTAAATGAGACTCATCAGTGTGTATAGAGTAACTTATCTGGAAAATTCCATTGCAGATTTGACATTTTATTATGCTGGGTTATTTTCCAGTAATGGCAATAGTGGTATTAGTTAGAGGAATTGTGCTGTGTTATGGGAAATACAATTACTGGCTTTGAAAAATTTGATAAGAAGTATGATATGACTTTGTTAGCAGCCAGCTCAGAGACAATAAATAATTAGATAAAGAAGAAAAAATGATTTGAGCTTTGTTTTTTGTGCAGATTAAACCACAGATATCTGACAAAAAATATTGACTTGAACTTTTAAGTATTAGCTTCTAGTAGAGTAAAAACTGCTTTCAGTGGAACCGCACAAATATAATGCAAATCTTTTCCAGTTTTTTCTGACCCTGTATCCCCCACTGTTCTCCATACTGTGTTTTTTGCATGTTACATGTTTATTTCTGTGTGTACCTGGATGACTGTTTCAGACTGTCGTGTTTGTGCTTGCAGGGTGCCAGAGAAGAGAGTCTGCATTTACTGCGACAATTCTACAAGGCAAGTGTGCATAACATACAGAGTCACATCCACTCACACATATTCATATGTTAACTTACAAAAATAAGAGCCTTGCTTCTCATCTGCCCACACATTACATTGTATATAGTGTAAGGAACATATACGCAGATTGACAAATCTGCAAATGATTTTGACGCTAAATATGTTCCATTTCCCTTTGCTGACTGCTGTGCAACAAAAGGACTTTCAGCTCTCATTCAGTGTAAAGTTTGCTGTTTTAGACAGACAGGGCTAATTAACAAAGAATCAAAATAGGAAGGAAAAAAAATAAACAGCATAAATAAACAGCTATTCTGGTGTTAAATCCAAGTATCTTAACTGAAGTTACATCAGCACCTGCCAGTAAAGTCTGTCTTATCTGATCTTTGTAAATGAAAGTAAAACCCTCAGAAGATAAAACTTTATTGTAGGTGCGCATGGCACTGACAATAACTGGAGCCATTTCTGTGAAGGTATAAGAGACAAAACTGAAAGCGCTGTATGTCATAGTGGCGTACTTAAATACTGGTAGCTGTCTTTCTGTTTCATTTTGGTTATCTGGATATCAGTTTTGGCATCAGACATGATTTAGTTTGGGAAGAAGCAGTAAGAGAGAAAACAAGTTCTGTTAAACAACCGAAAGCCAAAACCACTCGTATTACGCTTATTGTTTATTCACACGCAGAGAAGAAACGTATTAGTTCAATGATTTTTATTATTTTTTATTTTTATTGATTTATTTATTTTTTGAGGGGCAGGGGGGGTTCATGGGGCTATAGCTCTAGCTCAGGAGGTAGACTAGGTTGTCCATAAATTGGAATGTAGATTTGCAGATTTGACATTTTATTATACTGTGTTATTTTCCAGTAATGGCATAAATGCATGCAAACAGCTTCAAGAGTCATCAACTGCAGATCCTATAGAGAAATTTCAGGGATCTTCCAAACTTTTTTGCATCAAACCTGAATTTGCTGGTGCTACCAGTCCCTGACAAAGTCTCAGACACATCATTTTTATGACTTTCATAGGTCAGTCTAGTAGTTTGTAACCTTTAGCAGTTGTTTGGGAGGTTGAATGGGTCATGCACTAAACAGAAGGTTGGGTGTTTCAGTTCCTGGCACCTTCTGATGAAGTGCCTCTGAGCAAGATCCCTGTCCCTGATACATCCTTTGGAGTGTGAGCCTGTACATGATAGAAAGATGGAGTTTTTGCCTCATGCTCCTAGTACCATGTTTATTATGAGGCTTGCAGTAGTGTATTATTTTAGCCAAGGAACAGTGCTTGTTTTACAGAGTCTCATGTGTAACAGTAGAAGAATGTGGTTACACCAGGAAGTTGCCGTAGTGCAGGATTATGACCATGAAGCCAAATAAAACGTGCATAGTATTATGTATAAAAGTTATAGTCAACATGTATCATGAGTGTGTATGCTGTTTTTACTCTTGCACACACAGACTTGCACCCAAAAGAAAAAAAAAAGGATTCCCCAGAAAGCCTTTCACCTAAATGTTTTTTACTGTATGTTTAGTATTGGATTCTTTATGTTCCCCACCCAATTTCTGTTGTTTTCAAACTTCTTTTCAATGTTAATGTCAACACAGGGTGAAGAAATCTTTCTGGACATGTTTGAGGATGAATACAGGAGCATGACGGTGGGTTAGCCTTCATGTAATATTTGTTCACCCGCTCCCAACACTCAAAACGAAACATAAGCCTGAGTTTACAGGCACATTTCTCTTTCTGCTTGTGTGTCTGGCTGTGCACAGGTGTTCTTATATAATGTGGGTTCTATGTTGCAGAGTAAGCCACTGAATGTGGAGTATCTAATGATGGATGCCTCAATACTGCTGCCACCCACCGGCACTCCTCTGACTGGCATTGACTTTGTAAAGAGACTTCCATGTGGAGATGTGGAGAAGACACGCAGGGTGCGTCTCCTTAGTCACTCAAGCTCAGTACAGCACATAACCCTGACAGAGTACTGGAAAACCCACTTATCGTAGACGAGTTCCATTCGACGCTTAGGGGTACATGCTTATATTATGTTACATATTTCTACTCAAATGATAGCTAACTCGTGTCCTTGATGCACTTCCAAACCTCAGCATTCTCCGCAGATGAGGAGAAGGCATGCAAGAGCCACCCAGTCACACACCCAATCTCAGTGGGCGTACATAACAGGAAAATCAGGACTTATAGTTGAGTTTTCCTTGAAGGGTTTTGGCCAACCATTGAAATAATTTTCACTTAAAGCATGTCAGGGTTTGTTTTGCATTCAGTGCCTAAAAAGGCCAAAGTAGGATTTTTAACAGAGAACTGTGCATTTATTCTCATTTAATCTCATTTGTTTATTATAACTGCCAGTGTTAGACAGGAAGTTTGTTTTAACATGTAGTTTCCTTGTATGTGTTTGTGCCCTTTTGTTTATGAGTGGGACCTCTCATCTCTTCATGTAGGCGATTCGAGTTTTCTTCATGTTGCGGTCCTTATCACTTCAGCTTCAGGGAGAACCTGAGACCCAGCTCCCTCTGACCAGACCTGAAGATCTTATCAAGACAGACGATGTCTTAGACCTCAGTAAGACGCACACAGAGGGACACAAAGGCATAGTCACTGTTCACTGTATAATGCCAGACCACAGGCTACAGCTGCTAGGCACATTTATCTTCCATGCTTACAATAAGATAAAAGAATAACAAAACCAGATTCTCTCATTTCTCTCCTCACCCTCTTTCTCTCAACACAGGTGTAACACAGTACCTGGATAATTGCACACGCAAGCGTTCACAGCCACAACAACACAGAGATGAGCTTACAGACAATCACAAACATCTGTTCACATAGCTTTTTTTTTCCTTGCACGCAGCGATAACCTGAACAATGTTCTCAAATCGTGCACAGGTGTGTAGTTGTTACATGCAGACATAATAGAAACTTACACGTGGTTAGCTCTGCTCTGCTCTTGAGGATCACAAGTATAACTGCAGAGTAATGTGAGCGAGAGTGATGACGCTGTCTCACAACAGCAAGTGCTCAAACTTTGCAAATCCATACTTAAACATTTCTTGTTTACGTGTGCATGCATGCATTTGTGGCTCCTCTTTGCAAGGCTTTCTGAGTACAGGTGTCAACCTCACAGTAAACCACTTCTCAGCGCAGCCCTGCTTTCTGCCAACAACAACCTAAAATATTGATGTGCTTTGCGTGTCTGTGTGCGCGTACGCATCGGATAACATTAGTTTTATGTCTATTTAGATTTCAGTAAATGGACTATCACAGAATCGTTGCCTTTAGCTTAACAGAATGGGGAACCCACACATCAGAGCAAACATCAGTTTGGTGAGAGAGAGAGTGCACTGCAACTTGCAGTACAGTTAAACATGCTGTGTACTGTATATGAAGAGTAGAGTTATTCCAAAAGGAACAAACAAATTTGCTGTGTACTAAAGCATCAGCAGACTGACTGTCAGGAAAGGCCAAATGACAGCACTATTTTGGTGCCGGGGCAAAGGCAAATTCATTCTTATTATTAAACCAATATCATTTGCACACAATGACCTTTTTTTTTTATAAAAAACAAAAACAAAAAACTTTTGCAGATCATCACATTCTGTATATTCCCACCTATTTATTTCTGCAAACATGAGCATTTCTACATATCTGCTTTGCTATGCAACTAATGGTGCTTTTATTCAGTGCGTGCCACAGTCAGCTCCATTTGTTATTGTTTTTAATTATATTTTTCTGATATTGCAAAGGTGTCTGCTCAGTTTCGACAGGTTACCGTTTTTAATCTTTGTGATTTCAAGTACTTAAAATGGTAGTACCAATGAATTCTACTTCTTAGAATTACAATTTAATTTTTAAAAAAAGGACGGGGTTTGTAGATTCCACTGAGGTTATTTACTAAGCACTAATGACTGTCAACTTGAGGCAGTCGTGGCCTTTAAGAGTTATCATTTCATCTGTTGAGTCAGCTGCAGTGTCTGCTTGGAAAGTACGTTTGATGAATGATTAATGATGTAAACCTGTGGCCTTATGGATGGAACAAACCGGTGACACAGCAGTGTCTCTTCATTTACTACACTGTGTTTAGTCAGTATCATGGTTGTGTTGCTGTTTGTTTCTATAGTTTAGTTGTGTTAATTGGCCTCTTTGCCTTCTGATTACATTAAGCACCCATAGTTTATTTTTATTTTTTATTTTTTGAAAAGTCTCCTCATTCCCCTCTTTTGGGAAGCTGGGTTAATACCTTAAACATACACATAACGCACGGATGGGAAAACAGCTATTGAAACCAAACTTAGCTTTGCTTTCAATTCTAATTCAGTGGTTGAAACCACGACTGTTTTGATTATTCCAAATGCCAGTCAAAAGAGTCTGTGGAGGATTCAGTTAATGATAGCCTTTAAGAGAGCCTTTATTATATCAGGTTTGACTGCATTTCCAGTAGCTTTATCTCTTGATTTTTCTGTCATTCATGTTACTGAAGTTTGGTTAAAGAGACTTTTTATTGTTGGCTTTAGAGTAAGGTGGTTGACTAAGAACACACTCTCACACAGTAATAATGTGGGGTGGAGGGTTTTTCCTGTCTAATGGGGGATTTAAATCCAGCACCTTCCACGCACAAACTTCTTTCTCTGACCATTAGGCTACCACCGCCTCCATTCACAACATTTTCTGCTAACTCCATTACATAGCATATTTGCATTATAGAGCATGTAGTCGCTGAAGCAATGCATCTGTGGTTGCACAGTCATACTTACAGTGCAAGTGTTAGATTAAAATTCATGAACTTTGCCAGAAGTGCAGGTGGTGTGGGTTGGATCCTTTTTTGTGTGTGTGTGGGGGGGGGGGCAATGAGAGCTGATGAACTTTGTCCTCTGTCTTGAACAGTGGACATTTTGCATTGACATTTCAGAGGAAAAACCTAAATGGGCCACATTTTGTGTGAAGTTCAAAGCAAACCTGCTGTTGCAAAATGTGAGAGTATGTTACAGATGTCTTTTGTAATTCAGATCCTCAGACACGTATGCCTGTGTGGTGTTTCTTCAACCTTGGTGGATATCTGCACTGCACAAGTGCCCTTGTAGTTCACATGGGTTATGTTTATATGAAGTCTAATGCTCTGTTTTTAATGATTGTAAAGGTCAAAACACAATTAAACAAAAATGCTTCGTATCATCTCATTCATAAGAAATAAGATCAAACCATTTGAAACTTAAATTGGTGGAATAAACCTTTTCATGAACCGATCAGAAGGTAAATTGTCATTTACACAGTTTAACCGAGTTACTTTCTGGCAGCTTTTTTCCTGTACTTGTGCACGCCTCATTCTTCCTGTGCTTAACCTCCATCGTGATGAAAATTCCTGAGAATTTATGCTTCTCCTTTTTGCAAAAACCAGCTTCATGGCTAAACTGTTCCTCTATGGGGAGTATTTTCTTTTTTCAATACGAAATACGAAGTTTGCTGAGAGAACTTGCCATATAGTTTATTGATTTCATGACCCTAATGAACATAGCAGCTATTGCTTGTGGACAAGAGCCCTGTAACTAAATTGGAGTGACATGTTTTTTTTTGTTTGTTTTCTAACTCATCCTAATGTGTAGAATTATTGTCTATGTTAGTGATGTTTGTGCAGCCTGCAAAGTTAATTAGGGACACTTGAAATCTCAAGAGCACACTTGGCCTGGATTCCTGAAGAGACAGTTAAGTTAGGCAGCTTTTTTTTTTAACTGAACATCTAAAGTCATGTTTTGCTTTATTGCTTTATTTATTGCTCACTTTAGTTTGTTTTTTTGTCTAAGTCGGAAAAACAAAGTACAAGAACCACATTTGTGAATGCCTTTCTTCTTCTGGCGCATTTTTTTCCCCGTCTATTCTGGATATTCTGTGTACAGAACTTCCCCTAATTTCTCTGACCATTTGGTTGTCAGCATCCCTTGTGTGTTACCATTGAAAATTGGTGACTGTATTTCCAGCTGCAGGTACTTCCACTGTTTCAGTAAGAACTGCCGAGTTCCTGGCAACCCCCATTGATCTTTAAATAGGCCACATGTGTGAGTGACCGTGCGACAGCAGCTTTCTGGCCTTGTGTAAGAAGCACATCATTCTTAAATATTTAAATTAAAGCCTTTAGTTTCCTCGGCTATATGAATCTGAGTAGCTTCACATTCATAGCATTAGTCATGTTGCACTGTAAAAGTAGATGAGTCAGAATACTTGAGAATTCATATTAAGGAACCAAAATGAAACATAAATATCATTAAGAGGAAGGGACATGTGAGAGAGAAATTCCTGAAGGGGCTGTACATCAGTCTGGTGTTACTGGTTTATCTTTACAGTGAGTCGGGGTGGGTGATAATTAAACCAAAACCAGTGATGTCAGATCAGGTCACCAGTTCTGCCTTTTGTGTTTGTTATAGTGGGTTTTGTGGTAAACTGAAGTGAAGAATATGACGTGGGCATATCATGTAATTATGTGTTTTCCAGACATGTGGGAGCAAAGCACCTTCTCTGTCCTTCTAAGCTGTGTGTTTTGACTGAGTGTGTCAACTGACTGTGCCTCTGTCAGCCCATCAACTCAGAGATCATTTATAAGTTTAATGTGTCAAGGGAATGGGTCTCACCTGGCCACAAAACTGTTTGTCAGTCAGTTGTCCAGTTAATTTTTAAAATGGGGAATTGTGTATAAAAGTGGCTGTAATACCTGAACAGTTAATGCAGGACCTTTTTTTTCCAAGTCCCTTTTGACCCTAATGGTAGTATACATCCATATAGACACAAGTTTTAGATTTGTTCTAAAAATAAAGTAACACCTTGCAGTATGTATTTAATAATATACATACAGGTCATACCTAAACCTAATTAATAACATCTTTGAACAAAATCTTCTCATTTGGTGAAAAGTGAGTCATCAGGGCTAGTGCTGTCCTGCACACTTTATGGAAGCATCTTTTAGATTTTTTGGGCCTTTTTATGGCTTTATTGGATAGTTCTTGGATTGTGCTACAGTAAGTGGGGGTGGCGTGGCATGGCACGGATTTTTCCCCATCGAGTCTGGAGACTCGTACAGAATTTCCCCAAATTTCTCTGATCGTTTGGTTGTCGGCATCCCTTGCTTTGGTTACATCTCCAGCTGCAACAGCTTAGGCAGTATTGTTTTATCCCTTTGTATGTCATCATGACAAAATGTGATGCTTGTTACAGATGTGTTTCATCTGAAATGTGTGCTGCAGTCCAGCATAATTTTGTATGAATAAACAGTAGTTTGCATCTTGGCATGTGAACTACTTTGGGTGTGCACCTCAGTCCCTGAGAGCATTATTACCACTTGGAAAGGTTTTCCTGTGGTAGTCCATTTATGTTTGAGATTTTATAAAATTTTAAAAAGTGTGTTTTGCCTAGCAAAGTGAAACCTATACTGTATTTCCATTGACGTTAGATCTCACCTGCCTTGATACCTGTCCAAAGTTATTTTATTATCAGTGAATGATGTTTGCAAGCTCCTCTTAACCTTGGATTTGTTTTAATTTCTAATGGGCGGTTCCCACAGACCACCCCAGAATCAGTTTGAAGTATTTTGGCTCGTGTTTAGTGTAAATAGTCATTATAAGCTGCATTAGCTTATAATGACTATTCAACAGGTGAGCCAAAAAGACACATGCTGTTTTGCAACATGAAGTTGGTCATTATACCTTCTCTGCATTATGTATTTAATAATATACTGATTATTAATATACTCTTTTTGGCTACATTATTTTCAAAATACAAGTGGCATATTTGAAATGTTGTGAATGCAAATGAGTTCTTTTGTAACTGATTAAACTGTTTTGTAATATTAAAAAAAAAGGTCCAAAATGCATAAAAAACATTGGCTGTTGTGTTTGCGATCTTTTTCAGATAACAGTGACCTAATAGCCTGTATGGTGGTCAGTAAAGATGGGGGGCAGGCTCAGAGGTTCCTCGCTGTAGACGTGTATCAGATGAGTCTGGTGGAACCAGAAAGCAAACGTCTTGGGTGGGGTGTCGTCAAATTCGCCGGCCTCTTGCAAGTAAGAAAAAAAAACAAAAAAACAGGCCGTTTTAGTTTTTCTGTTAAAAGGTGAACGAGATCTGTTGTGTCTGAGTTGTGTGTGGACTTTTTCTGTAATCCCTCACTCATTATATTAGTAATTTGCCTTTTCTGTAATCCAGTCTGATTTTTCCTCTCTCATTTTCACCTCCCAATATCAGCTGTTTGTTCTATAAGTTTGTTATTGTTCTTTTTTTTTTTCCATTATCAGGCATTTACTTATTTCCTGAGCTCATCATGTCATTTTCACTGAAGACATGTGAGGATCTTAGTAATACCTTGAGGACATACGCAAATATATTTTACTAAGTGTGCTTTGTCATACTGTGTAATCATTTTTGTTCCGCATATGGGTGCTCGCAGCATTCATTGAAGCATTATTGCAGTGTATTACTGTTTTTTTTTTTAAAAGTCTGTTAAGATATTTCCTTTCTTACATTGCTTTATGAAGCTCTTGTCCCACAGATTTTTTTTCTTATCTCCTGTGACGTGCAGATGTATGTTTCATTCCATTTCACTCAATTTGACCTATTTCTCTTCTCACATATTCGCCCCCATTTTTACTCCCTGCCTCTTTCAACAGGACATGCAGGTGTCCGGTGTTGAGGACGACAGCAGAGCATTAAACATCGTCATTCATAAACCCAGCTCCAACCCCCATGCCAAGCCCCTGCCCATCCTGCAGGCCAACTTCATCTTTGCCGACCACATTCGCTGCATCATTGCCAAGCAGAGGCTAGCCAAAGGCCGTATCCAGGCCCGGCGTATGAAGATGCAGAGGATTGCTGGTTAGAAAACGCACACTCACACAAAATGACCCTTATTTCTTTGAACTAGTGGCTTTTTTTTTTTGCTGAGACTGAAACTGTGCCAGAAGTTCCTGTGAAAGTATTCAGTACAGTAGCTTTTACGAGAAAACGCACTTAATTTAAAACAGAAACTCGCTGCTTTCTATTGAACATAAAAGACGCTCAACAGAAACTTAAAAAACAGAAGTGCACTGCAGTGAGAATTTAACAGTTTTAGCAAATAATCCAGAACTGAAGCTAACATTAGCAAGGCTTCAACATCCTCACCAAAGTGCTAAAAGTTGATTTGAGCCCAATTTAAATTCAGAAAATGATAGAAAAACAAAAGACATTTCAATTGACTAAATTTAGGGTTTGGGAAACTTCAGCCCAAGAGAAGCGAAAGTTTACCTCTTCATTAACAGTGACGTAGGATAGGTCATTTCCTTGAATTAGCTTTTGTCTTTCTTCTGTGTTCTAAAAGGGACTTCCTCCTTTTTCTTTAGTTATCGGTATTATCTGTTGCCAGGATGCTACAGAAGCTCAACTGGGGATCTGAAAGTCATTTTTTTCTTTGCTGTTCTTTTTGACATGCTCTAAAAATTTTGTTAACATATGCATGGGCATGTTTGATCATCATCTGGCTGAAGTGGCAGATGTTTGGTTTTTTTTGGTTTGTTTTTTTTAACACAAAAATGAATAAAGGGTCCTTTTGTAAATACTGATGGATTTACCCATCGATCAGTTGTACTTCCCCTCCCAAAGTCCAGATTCTTTAGAATTGCACAAAACTCATAACAATACGAACTCTTACCAGTGCAGCAAAATTGAGGAGGATGTGAACCTTTCCAAAATAGTCAATGTGGTTGCAAAACAGTGTCAGATTCACTTGTTGCTAATGTAACTGCACATACAAAGACATTTCTTGCTTAAGTAAAATGTACAGTGCTGTGCAGAAAGTTTTGAGCCGCCTCTAATTTGTTTTGTTTTAAAGGAACCAGATTTTCTTGACAATTCTAAAAATATACCCAGAAGCACATTTATGAGGTCAGACACTGATGCTGGACCAAAAGGCCTGGCTCACAGTCTATTCTAATTCATCACAAAGGTTGAGGTCATGACTCTCTGCAGGCCAGTCAAGTTTTTCCACACCAAACATGCTCATCCATGTCTTTATGGACCTGCTTTGTGCACTGGTGTGCAGTCATGTTGGAGCAGGAAGGGGCCATCCCCAAACTGTTCCCACAAAGTTGGGAGGATGAAATTTTCCAAAATGTCTTGGTATGCTGAAGCATTAAGAGTTCTTTTCACTGGAACTAAGGGGCTGAGCCCAACTCCTGAAAAACAACCTCACACCATACCCCCACCACCACCACCAAACTTTACACTTGGCACAATGCAGTCAGACAACCACCAAACCCAGATGGGTCTGTTGGATTGCCAGAGGGAGAAGTGTGAATAATCTATTCCAGAAAACACGTCTCCAGAGTATAATTCAATGATTTGTATGGGTGAGTGAATACTTTTTGCAATATAGTGTATGTATGAACATTTTTCAATCAGTTTTACTGTAAAAATCTAAAGAAAAGAGTGGTGGCTCAAGATTTTTTGCACAATACTATAATCAAAATAAAAAGGAATTGGGCTTTGTCTGTTTGTTGTGTCCCAGAGCTTGCACTTTGTCCTTTTCTATAACATGAACTCTCCTCGCTCTGTATTCAGCTTTGTTGGACCTACCTGTGCAGCCCAGTGCGACAGAGGTGTTGGGTTTTGCTCAGACTGCAAACACCTCAGCAAGCGGCCTGCCCTTCCGGTTCTACGAGCAGTCCAGGCGGGCACCAAATGATCCCACAGCAAATAGATCAGTTTTTGCCTCTGTCGATAAAGTACCAGGTAACACACACATACGCATGCTGCTTCAGCTTTTACCTCAAACCATCTGATAGCATCTGAGCCAGTGGAACTGGGCGTGTGTTTTTATCTTTAGCGTTGAGGTTTCACACTAGATTAGTCTTTAGGTAAAAATGTAGATTCGATGTTTTAAATAGAAATGGGATTCCTCAAAACTGAGCTGAAAAATCCTTTCACATTCATTTTTTTAAATCGTGCATTTGATAATCCTTTATAGCACACTCATTGAAATGTTTGGAAATTCAAAATTTGAATTTAAGAGCCTTATTGGGGATATTACCGGATTTATTTTTTTACTTTTTGAAAACAGTTAATATTTATGTTACAAGTCAAGGGCAATAAAGTCACCAGATATGGCATATATATTAAATATATAAGGAAAACCCATATAAACTTAGGGGAACATTTATTAAGGAACATTTTTCTTAACTGCTTCTTGGTACTTAGTGAGGCTGTAATGTGGCGCAGCTGAAGGTTCTGCAGAAATCAGACTATGAATCTCCAATGAGAGATAATTGTCTTCTGAGAGTTGTGTTCATTCATAAACACCGGATTGAGCATGTGTATACACCCAAGTACAGGATGTGCTGTATAAAGTGCCTTGAGGCGACAGTATAAATAAACCTGAATTGAACTGAACTGGGTACAACAGCAGTCTTCCTCTTTCCAAAAAAGACAGCTGCAAATTGAAAGAGGGTATGTTTTTAAGTCAACACTGAGCCAACTTTGAAGGAAACGGTCAGTGTTAGGTCATAAAACTGTTTATAGCTTGAGTTAAGTTTCTCACTGCATAATGTTACACAAACCTGTGGCAACATCCAATTTACTATTTAGTACTAATTATAACTGCATTATAATGCGGTATATTTCTAAAAATAGACCTGCCAGTTTTAGGTGAACAGGGCAAATGTGGTGCCACCATTTTTCGTTCCAGAAATGTCACTAATTTCTAGAAATCCTACACCAACACCCATCTCAACGTTAAGAACAGCTATTCAACCACACAGTGTGTGTGTTTCATTAAACTTCCCACTCGTAGTTTCAGTATTATGACCACAGATGTAAGAGTAGTTGGGGGTGACACACCAAATTTCCCGAATTCCAAAATAAGACTGAAGTTGAAATATTCCAGGGTACTGCTGATTGGTCAGATGCAATGATGTCACTATCAGTCAGATAGTCTGATCTTTGCTGATTGGCTGGAACAAATCTATGTGGTTCTACAACCTCAGAGAGAGAGAGACGTGGGGAGGTTATATGGCCCCTCACCCAATGAAGGGTTAAAAACTGATTCTACGGTTTTGCATCATTTTGGTTGCTTTGCCTGTTCCTGTAATATAACCTCTTTGAGTGAATCCCAGTAATGTACTCCCTTTTCATTGGATTTCAGTGGGTTGTATTTTTGTACTCAGTGTCTTCAGTTCCTGAATAGAACTCCTTAGTCCTCCTTAGCATGAGGATCTTGCTCACTTGGTAATTGAAATTTGCTGATTACAAGGCACACATTTAGTAGTTTTATTTTTCTTAAATACAACCCCTGAAGTCAAACAAAATGAAAAAGAAGTCTGTCCTTAATGTTAATACCCTGTCATTACCTCAGCTGAAACAATTCAGAGCTTGAAGTACTGCAGTGTGATTATATGCCCTTCCCTTTGTATCCATGTCTGTCCAGACTCCTAATGTGTGTAGTGTGTAGTGGACATCAAGAATCGGTGTTACCAAATCAATATCGACCCAAGCATTAAATGTACTCGTTTTAATTGTGTTGCTGAGTTGTGGTGTCACAGTGAAATGAAACATTTGACCTTGTGCTTCATTTCATAGTTTTATAATTTTTACATAAAATAAAGTAACAGTTAGCAATGAACACCCCGAGGTATGACCACAGTGTGTTTATTCATGTACATGTCTAATTGACCACCAGATTTTACCCAATTCACCCACAAGTCCAAATGGACTCTCATGCTATATAATAAAACTTTCTTCAAGTGGTAGGCCAATACAAGTATGTAAAGGTTGTGAGGTCACAGTGACCATGACTTTTAACATTTGTTCCCCCTTTTCTAATTAGTTCATCCTTGAGTCCAAGCAAACACTGGTGTCCTAAGAGATTCTGCATTTTAAAAAAAAGGGACAGACAGACATCCAAAACCATAATGGCTTTGGCCACAGCTGACCCAGTGCATAGGCAAGAAAAGTTAACAATTATGGTAACACGTGCAAAAGCTTAGTTGGGCCTTAAATGTAAGACAGGACACAAACTGTATGCTGACAACAAGTACAGTACTTGATATACTTACTCTTCAAACCTAATGCTAATATTTAACAGCCATGGGCTCCTAAGAAACTGACCAAGGAATATCTAGGTTAAGCAAAATAACATCTAGATGTGTAGAATTCATTGTGGAAATAAATGTTGTTCAGATGAAGTTAAAAAGAACAGAACAGACTGACTCTTCTCTGGCTAATGTTTGCAAGCTGTGATATCTGCCCAAGGGTGGCGGCTACTGCCCAAGCTCTTTTTTTATCTGCCACATTTCCTGTTTGTTTACTTTTATAGGTTATGATGTGTGCTTGCAGCAGGGATTGTATTATTGTAGTTTGCCGAGAGATGCTCTCAACTTACTGATGACAAGGATAAACAGTGTGTCTGTATCTGTGTCGTACTCATTCCAGGGTTCGCAGTGGCTCACTGTGTGCCACAGCACACTCCCTCCCCCCTGTCCTCCCCCTCACCTCCCTCTAGTGGAAGCGGGAGCACAGGAAGATGCGACTCTGTTACTGCAAGCACGACATCAGCTCAGAGCCCTACCGGTAACACTCGCACATATGCACACAAACAACTACAGCTCCTGCAGATGTAAGGTTTTGTGCCTACAGACATAAGCATGATGACACACTAATATTGTGCATGTTCTGAATGTAAATTAAAAGTTTCAGGTAGGAAAAGACTCCGTTCTGTGCAAATTATTATAGAGCTTCAGTGTGCCGAGCAAATGTACGGTGTTTGCGTTACAATGCATGCACACAATTCCTTCACATATAGAAAGTTTTGGGTGTAACTATAATTCAGCTACATACACAAACCTCCAAAACCACAGTAACTAGCAGTGGTGTTTCACTGTGTTGTATAGATGCCTATGTGTGGTCTATGTGACAATGTACATGATCATATTGTTTCCCTTACAAACCGGGTAAACCTTTACGGTGCAGCGCTGTTCCTCTGCACATTCCTGCTACGGTTGAGAACAGCAACTTGAGGCGACTTGTTGGTGCTTTCCTAGGCTTACTGGCTGTTTAAGGACTTTATACAGAAGATTATAGAAAGCTTTGATTTGTGTGTGCACCCTGACAATTTTGGGGGTTTGGTATTTTTACTCAAAGACATTTTGGCATGTAGGATTGAACCAGCAACCAAACCGGCAATGTTGAATTTCAGTCAGTGCTGTTAGTGAATTGCTAGTATTACTGTTGTTACAGCTATGTAGCACTCAAAGGCCACTGAGAGTCCCAACACACACACACACACACACAGAGTCTGATGCTATTTTCTGGCAGTTCAGACAGAGTTTATTGTTTCCAGAACACTGCTTATACACATGCTGCTTCAGCAGCTTTCACGGTTGTTTTTCAGCAAAGTCCCTGCTGTCAGCGGCAGCTCTGCCTATCTCCACAAACCTTGATCCCAGGGTTCTGCTACGTAAAATAGGAGAGGCATAATTAGCTGATGGCTGCGCTCACTGAGTATGTGCACTGCACGCAATTATGAGTGTGCCTGTTGCTGCCTGAATTTTTGTGCAGTTCCTGTTTGAATCTCCAGTTTGACACAAAACCTCAGTGGTTTAGGGTTCGCATTGGTTGTGTATCTTTAAAATCTAAATTACAGTCTAAAGGTTTGTGAAATGTTATTCTGTGATCAGTTGGGAATTGCCACTGAATTTTGCTGACCTGGAATAGAGTAGAATTGTCTCATGTAGATGCTCCATAATGTAGTGGTTTACATATCTGGTTGATCCTGGGAGAAGACACCAATCTCTTTGGGAAATACCGTCCAGTGACAAAATCTGCCAAATCTGAAATGTGGCGAGCACTTTTGAATAGGGAACCAGCTGAAAGTAACTTCTTGTCTTGCAAAAACTTCCAAAGAGAGGTTTAGCGTGGGCAAAGAAGAATCTGACCTTTCAACTGGCATTGACCTTGATGTAGGATACACTCACCCAGTGCCTTTGTAGGTTAACCTGTTTCGCAGGGATATATTCAATCTGTTTTCTTTTAATTAGAAGTTGCATTTTTTTAAACCTAAAAAAGTCATTTTTATTATTATTATTTCCCACCCCAGTAATAATTCTCAGAAAGGTCTTCCTCTGACTTTAGCTCTACTGTCTTCTCTACCCCTCTCCTAGATGATGGTATGCTTTTAGAGCACACTCCGCCCTCATCCTCAGGTGAAGGAGGATGTGGAGAAGTAACATTAGTCTCCTCTACTCCCTCAACCCCAGCTCCAGCCCTGGCCCCAAGCCTCACTCCAGCCTCCCAGCCTACCATCTCACTCCTTACTGACAACAATGCAGACACCCTGAGCGTGGAGTCACTTACGCTGTTGCCGCCTGCCGACCCACCTCACCTGCACCTGTGTGCTGGCCACATCACCGCTGCTCAGTCCCTCCAGAGACCAGATGCCTCCATTGCCGAGGAGGAGGAGGAGGACAATGAGGAGGTTAGGAACGAGGAAGAGGAGGGCTCGCCGATAGATGAGACTGAGACAGATGCAACAATAAAGGAGGAAACCACTGAGACAACTGAGACAGTCACACCCACAGATGATGTTCCAGAGAGAACAGATGACACACAAGGTGAAGGCACACCCAAAGAGCTTAATGAGGACCTCGAGCAAGAAAGAGATGGCGTGACAGCTGCAGAGTCTGCAGAGAACACTGATATTGCAGAGATAGACAGTGAAACACCAGACTCACCTGAGCTGGATTAAGGAACATGCAGCACTCATGCACTCGCCTGTCTTGGACAATAAAGTGTGATAGGTAAACTGCCCAGCTTGGCCACAGTACATTCTCATGTTGCGACCTATAGGCTAGAGTGTGATGTGAATAGTCCAAGAGGCTTTCGGAGGCATGTCAATATTTGTGTTTGCACATGAAGAAAGACTCAAGATAGACACTGGTCAAGGAGGGCTCAAAGCACATTTGGCTTTCTGTGCACTCAAAGGTTGTGGTTTGGGTTTGTTTGTTTTTTTTCAGCACGTGTGTTGAGGCGCACAACCAGCAACTTTTTTTTTTTTTTAACTCATTCTGATTGTGTATGAGCTCAAACACACACCACATGCTACTGCTATGAGCTGCACTTTTCAAAAACCTATTTTTGTGTCTTATTTTCACGTAACAGGTCACCACTAATGTGTTTCGGTGGTGTTCACGACTATGCTAAACATAGAACGCCACCGCATGGCAGATCAGTTAGCAGTTACTGTCACCTTGAACTGCTGCTGGGTAGTTCTGCTCCAAGTTTACATGTTGCTCCACATGTAATCTCTTTCCATTAAGGGAGTGGTTTATTTTGGGAATTAATCAAGCAATCTCCAGCATAAGCTAGGAGGGAGCACGTCTCCAAATTGCTAACATTCATTTGGAGATGATGTGTTGTTGTAATCCCCATTTCATCTAATTCTTAAAGCTGAATAACCAGTCAGTGCCATGACTAATCAAATAATGGGTGGGATGATGAGAAACATCTGAGTGCTTAATAATTGGAATAATATAGCTTAAGTTGGTTCATTCAGTTCTTAGTAATTCATTCACTCTGACAGTCTGTGGAGACACTGGTTTCTAATAGTGAAGTTTTGTATTGTTTAATTTGGAGAATTAAACTCAGAGGTTAATAGGCTTATTTAGTATATTACGGTCATGTGATGTTGGATGTTCAGATTTGCACTAAACAACACTTGGGTTGAATGTATCTGCAGGTTTCCCCTGACATGACTTTGAATAGCTAAATGCTTTCCAGTAAGATGAGAAGATGGTAATAAAAATGTTTAAAAAAAAAAAGAAGAAAAGGTTAATGCTCCCAAAAATCATTAAAACGCAGTGTTTGGATTCTGTCATTATTCCAGTGTGGAACATGAAAATGAAAATTATTCAGAAACCAGTTGCAGCTTTCACATGAGTGTCACAGGGCAAATCCTCACATGCCCCCCAACCCCCTCTTTGTAATCAGATGAATGAAGCTTTACTACTGCAATAATCTTAAGAGCTAACCAGTGAGGGGAGAAATGAATGTAATGGGTAACCTGTCTCTCCAAACAGGAGTGTTTGATCAATTTGAATGAAATTAGTGTGTTTTAACCTTAATATGTGTCTTATTATAGGATTAAAGCACACTCTTCAGACCACCTTTTCCCATGATTCCCTTTCATTCCCTTCCTCCTCTTTCACACACCCTCTTATTCTGTGCCATCCTCACACAGCTGAAGTCTTAATGCTTCGGAACATTCTTATTTTTTAACTGTACAGTCCTCAAGTTTCTAAAATGAGAAATTCAGAGCAATACTGTCTTTTATTATTTCCATCTTGCTACTGTAAATAGCAGCCGAATGATAGTGAAGATCACTGACAACGCTGAAGAGGCTTGGCACAGTTTGTAGAGTTGATAAGAGGCTTTGCAGGAGCATATTTTCTTGTTGCCTGCAGCCAAAACCAATCTCTACCAAAACAAAAGTTGTCACTAGCTTTCATTAAGTCTCTGATTGTAGAGTGTGTATGTGTGTGTGTGTGAGAGAAGTTTGTATGCTCTGTAAATGCTGTGAGCTTTTAAACCTGTAATTATTGTTAATGAACAAAAACAGATGACTACATAAAGAAATGCAATAAATTATTCTACTTAACAACAGTGTTACTGCAGTGTGAACCTTATTATCGCTGCCACAGAGATATATATGTAGCAGACTGATTCATGAGTCAGTGGAGAGGTGGAGGGTGGGCAAACCATAGACTGCATAATGAAGATGGGTGTAGCCTCTGAGTCATTCCCCAGTTATTACGTAAAGCGAGCTAGCTTGTTAAGTTAGCACATACAGATGTATGCGGATTAGACATAAATAGAAACATTTTATAGATCAGAGGTTGAGTACAGATTTCTACTTTTTAACAACAGTCATTTGTCAGATAATTGCCTAAAATTGCTTTAAAAGGCTCAGAGATTTGGTTAGGATGGCTCCTGGGAGCCTTCCCGTGGAGGTTTTCCAGATACTCAAAACTGGGAGGCTGCTCCAGGGCACACTGGGGAGATTATATCTCTTATCAGGCCTGGTAGCACCTTATGAGAGAATCAATACTTTCCACTTCCTTCAGGATCCCCCAGATGGAAGAGGAAAGTTTTGCTGGGGAAGAGGATATCTGGAATACCCTGCTTAGCCTGTTGCCAATGCAACCCAACTTCAGATAAGTGGAAGCTGGTGGATAGATGTTTTAAATGGATGCTGGAAGTTGCTGTAAAATGTATTGCTAAGAGAGACTTGTCGGTATCATCGGTTGCAAAGAGGTATATGGTGCTATGCCAAAAACCTACTTGTGATTGATTTGGCCGCCAGCTGGTGGCCAATAGTTTACATGTCTACAAACACGTATAAACTACTACAAATGTAAAAAGTGTGACACAAACATGATATGGAGAATGTTCACCTTCAAAGTAAAAGTTGCCCTGAGGTGAAACTTTTACTTTGGTGGGTTACAGGTGTGTGCTGACTTGTAACATTTTAAGGAACTTCTGTCCCAAACTTCTGTACAGCAGACAAATGACTTGGGACAAAGGCAGGAAACAGCTAGCTCTTAGTGTCACCAGGCACACCAAACAGATTCCAGGAAGTGCCTGCACTCCGCTAAGAAATGGTTCAGCATGACTCCCCCCACCTGCAGCATGTTCTTTCTTTATGCTGTAATATATAGTACTGTGCAGAAGTCATGTCATCCCCATTTTTTATATATATATTTTGCTTTCAAGGAGCCAGACTTTCTTGTGATTTTTTTTTTCCCCCCAAGTGTTCTTGAACAATAATTCTGTGATTTGTATCACATTTTTTTCAAGTATCACTACTGCTCGGAGAGTAAATGATGACTGTTTGCAACCGATTTCACCTGGCAACCACCAGAAACCTCCAGCAACTACTCACCAACCAGTTGGGGAAACAGGTGTTGGCTGAAGTGATGCCTAACAGGCGATTTAAACAACCTTACTTTGTTTTGTTTTTTTTACTTTTAGTTTTAAAAGTATAGTTAGTCACTTTAATGAGGGAGCTTTTGGAGTTTATCTATTGAAGCCAACCTCCAACTGTGCTCATTTGAGAGGTTTTTGGCATTTTAGCATTAGCTTCACTTTTAGGCCCCAGATAAAGGGTTCTTGCTGCAACACCAGTGGTTGAAATTGGGGTGGCAGGGTTGATTTTTGCATGGAGTTTTTTTTTTAATGCTACAGTGCCTTGCGAAAGTATTCGGCCCCTTTGAACTTTTCAACCTTTTGCCACATTTCAGGCTTCAAACATAAAGATATACAATTTTAATTTTTTGTGAAGAATCAACAAGTGGGACACAATCGTGAAGTGGAATGAAATTTATTGGATGTGTCAAACTTTTTTAAGAAATAAAAAACTGAAAAGTGGGGCGTGCAATATTATTCAGCCCCTTTACTTTCAGTGCAGCAAACTGACTCCAGAAGTTCAGTGAGGATCTCTGAATGATCCAATGTTGTCCCAAATGACTGATGATGATAAATAGAATCCACCTGTGTGTAATCAAGTCTCCGTATAAATGCACCTGCTCTGTGATAGTCTCAGGGTTCTGTTCCAAGTGCAGAGAGCATCATGAAGACCAAGGAACACACCAGGCAGGTCCGAGATACTGTTGTGGAGAAGTTTAAAGTCGGATTTGGATACAAAAAAATTTCCCAAGCTTTAAACATCTCAAGGAGCACTGTGCAAGCAATCATATTGAAATGGAAGGAGTATCAGACCACTGCAAATCTACCAAGACCCGGCCGTCCCTCTAAACTTTCATCTCAAACAAGGAGAAGACTGATCAGAGATGCAGCCAAGAGGCCCATGATCACTCTGGATGAACTGCAGAGATCTACAGCTGAGGTGGGAGAGTCTGTCCATAGGACAACAATCAGTCGTACACTGCACAAATCTGGCCTTTATGGAAGAGCGGCAAGAAGAAAGCCATTTCTTAAAGATATCCATAAAAAGTCTCGTTTAAAGTTTGCCACAAGCCACCTGGAGACACACCAAACATGTGGAAGAAGGTGCTCTGGTCAGATGAAACCAAAATCGAACTGTTTGGCCACAATGCAAAACGATATGTTTGGCGTAAAAGCAACACAGCTCATCACCCTGAACACACCATCCCCACTGTCAAACATGGTGGTGGCAGCATCATGGTTTGGGCCTGCTTTTCGTCAGCAGGGACAGGGAAGATGGTCAAAAGTTTGACACATCCAATAATTTTCATTCCACTTCATGATTGTGTCCCACTTGTTGTTGATACTTCACAAAAAATAAAAATTTTATATCTTTATGTTTGAAGCCTGAAATGTGGCAAAAGGTTGAAAAGTTCAAGGGGGCCGAATAGTTTCGCAAGGCACTGTATGTGCTGGATTTTCACAACTGAGATAATGTTGAAATCCATGAATCAGGCCAAATTCAAATGACCCTATGACATCTTTGTTCAATGTATGATATTTTATGCGAAATGAAATAAATCGCAAAAATTAGCACAGACTATCCTTTGGGCCATCAAAGGCCAGCACTTATACCATAGTGCTCAGTGGTATGAGAGTGATTAGAAAAACATCTAGCAGAGCTGACAGTGGACTGATTCGCTTACTACAGTAAATAGCTCACTGTAGCAAACTAATTTTCTGCCACATGGCAGTCTGCTTCCTTGTGCTCAAACCTCCACACGGCAGAGCTGTGCGAGCTTTATAGGGTGTGTGGATCAGTCTGTTTTCAGCTTTGACAGATGATCCTTAGATCAAGCATCGCAAACATTATCATATGGATTTTGGTTTTTAAAAGGTACTTATCCATTGTACCCGATCGAAACGCTGTTTCGAGAAAGTGCAAAAAAAAAACTGTCTGGCTTTTGACCACTATGGGCATCCACATTAGAAAACAGTGCATTTAGCCTATATACTGCAAGGTATCAGGTCCCACTAATCACAAGAGTGGACTGCTGGCCTCAGTGGAGGTCTGCGCTCTCTGAGTGCCCTTCAGGTTTTGCTTGCAGACAGAAAGAGAGCGAGGATGGTACTCATTTCTTTTCTTGTGGTTGTCTTTCCCCTCTTCACAGAATCACAGTGCGATACTCTAGTAACAGCAGAGGAGGCTCTCCTCTGTGTTTCTGAGAGTGTGGGAAGGTTTCCACTGATGTTTGGGCTGCATTTCCTTTCCAGCACTGACTGAATTTGGGGTCAACCAACGCACAAAACACACACAGTGGGGTTAGCAGAAATTTTTTTTTAAAGGCTGATAGGTTGCTTGATTTAGTTTTATTTAAGATAAACATGGAAATTTCTGAGAAATCAGGACCTCAAAATCTGAACCTGAAATCTCAAGACTCTTAAAACCCTGGTGAGCACAGCAGGGGAGGGGGAACAGCCCCCTCACCGTCTCTCTGAAACTTCAGCGAAGAGATCTGACATTTCTGTAAAATATTTTTCACCCTGCAGTTCTACACATGTGAAAATGTTTTCCAGGTACTAACTTTGTGTCTTTGCTTCTGACGTGGCTTACATTTTCATGTGCATATGAGAGGTGATCGGCTGGGGACCATGACGTTACACTTTGCACCTTGATGTTATGGTGCTGTGGCTGCTGCAGGAACCCTCAGTCATTTGTGGTCTGTACGTGCTAACTTTTTTTTTCTTTTCAGCGCGGTTCCTCTCTTCAGGGAAGTCTGGTGATGCGTGTGTAAACGTGAAGTGGTTCCTGGTACTGCAGCAATACTCGTGTGTGTTTTCTCTGTACTAACCGCAGTCACTGCGATAACTGGTGATTAGTCTGTGCACCACTGTGTGTTTCATATGCGTGATTACTGATGATTCTTTTAAAACCAGATGGCACTTCACAATCAGCCGTTCTAAATTTGAGCCGTTGATCAAAGATAACGGGTGCATCTACGCTCTGGTTTTCTCAGTGGTTCACTGTTGTTACAGTTGAGAGAGTAACAAAACAAAGTTTGGCAGCTGTATTACAAAAGTTTTTAGTATAATGTGTAGAACAATTGTAGCAGTTTAGGGAAATTCTGTGCCAAAATGTGCAGTAGACAACAGTTAATTCTCTAAACGTGGCTCAAAGGCTAGAAACGGGAAACAGCTAGCTCTTAGAATCACCAGGCACACAGCACAGATTCCAGGAAGTGCCTGCACTCCGCTAAGAAATGGTTCAGCACATGACCCCCTCCATCTGCAGAATGTCTTTTTTTTTTGCTGTGATGTATATATTGTGCAAAACTCTTGAGTCACCCCTCATTTTTTTAATATTTTGCTTTCAAGGAGACAGTCTTTCATGTGATTTCTTTTTTTGTTGTTGTTGTTTGTATGTTTTGTTTTTCTCCTTTTTTTTTTTTTTTTAAAAAAAAAAGTGTTCTCGAGCAACAGTTCTCCAGGCTTTCTGAAGGTATTTCAAAGGTTTTCTGGGGACATTGGCTGCTTTTTCAATCACTTTCAGTGCAGGTCCACTGAAAGTGATTGACCTTTTCCAGAGGAATGTGTTACTGAAGCCGTGTGGGATCATCCTGACAGAGAACAAAGCAAAAGGCGGAAGCATCCAAAGAAGAGCTCTGAATGTCCTTCAAGAAGCCTGGAGAGCTATTCCTGAAGACTCCTTAAAGAAATGACAAGAAAGCTGCCTCAGAGTTCAGGCTGCGCTGAAGAATAAAGATGATCACACCAAATGTGGTTCATTCCAACCACATTTGGTGTGCTGTAGCATGTTATTTGGTGAACTTTAGGGGTGCTAGTAAGCAGATTTTTTTTTTAGTTAGCTAAAATGCTATTCTGGCCTTTAAAAGCACCCTATGAACTTTTCCTGTAAACAGTCGCGTTAACTACAGGCTGTAGACAGGTGATTGAGTCAAAGTGTGATTCTTTGCAAGCTTTCAAGACATACAGCAATTCATTTCATAACTAAGTGTGTGTAGGTGTGTGTGTGTGTGTGTGTAGGTGTGTGTGTGTGCATGGTGATATTCATAAGTTGCTATTCTGTGATTCAAGGGTCTGATTGTCATCATTGTCAACTTCTTTGTAAGAGTCAGTAAATTGAAATTTTCACAATGAGGACACAAAGCGGTGATATGACGCACTATTTAAAAGTCACTTTGATGTCTCTATAACTGATACACAAACACAATTTATCTGCCTAATAATCCAAAGATAACACAACTGCAACAAGCTCTCCATGTGGTTTTCTCTTATAAAGAAGATGGTGAGAAAAGAATCTATGAATAATTTAACTTTTAATTCTGATCTTTATTAAAGGGGAAAACTTAAATATTATCACTTTTTTTTCCCCTGCTTCATTTTACCCAAAGTCTTAGGGCACACATGGATAGATGAAACAGAGATGTAGATAATGTGAAAAATAATGCTGAACACAGGTGCAAAGTGAGGGCGTCAGTGGTTTTCTGTTGTTTGCTGGTGCATTGTTGTCCCTCTCCGTGTTACACTGTCACACACTGTTTGAAAGTTTTGCATGAACTGTTAAGCAGTTACAGCCATTTTTATACACGGCCCCTGCTTACGAAGGCTCAAAAGGTAATTGGACAATTGACAGACGAGCAGTTTCATGGCCAGGTGAGACCTGTTTCCTCACTATTCCAAGACATGACATATATTTGATAGAAGCAGCGAGATGAATTCTGCTCACATTCTATAACTTTAGAAAATTCAAGTGGATAGTGACCCAACCACGCTGCAAAAAAACCCCAAGAGTTTCTCAAGGCAGGGAAATGGGATAATTTTGAGTTGGTCACCTGATCTCAGGTGAATAGAGCAGCTTTTCAATAACTGCTGGCAAAACTGAATGCAGAGAGGCCCACAAACAAGCAGCAAGTGAAGGTGGCCGCAATAAAACCCTAGCAGAGTGTCTCAAAGGAGGAAGCACACCATTTGGTGACTGCAGCGAGATCTTCTTTGGGGGGGGGGCTGCGTTTAACAACCACTCTTAAGTGTTCATGTAACACTTTTGTTAAACCCTTTGAATGAAAGTCTGCGCCTCAATCACATCTTGATTGTTTGGTTTAGAATCCCGTGTGGTTGTGTACTGAGGCAAAAACTTACAGATCTAACTGTACTGTTCTCGTGAAAGCAATACATCCCAAATCCCCCAAAGGAACATTGACATTTGATAGTCTAGTCCTTTGAAGAAGAAAAAAGGTTTTGTGTGTCCATTTTTCTTGTAACAAGAGCGTTTTAGAAGGGGAGTCTGGGAATTCTTGGACCCATGATCTAACAGCTGTGAACTACTCACGTCCACACTGACCAGATTTTTCCCATATCATCACGTTAAGCAACAACTGGAAAAACCGCTTGTGCCTCCAGCCAGTCTGGTTGCAGTTTTCATCCAGACTCATAAACATGATGCAGATAGTGGAGGAATTTGATAGATAGGTTCTATCTAAGATTGGTGTCACCAGTTCAGTATCCAGCTCCCTTTCTGTTCCTTAATAATTTTTTTGAAAAATGTCCAAAGACTGTGTTTGTGTGACATTACGGTCATCTGTGAAATCATAAGATGTATTTCAGTAAAGAGCCACGCCATTTTTGGCAGGCTTATTCTTATCTCACGACCAACATTCATGCAAAGTTTCCTGCAAATTTGCTTTCATCTTGCCATTCAATTCTTCCAGTTTTAGTAAAATATCCCACTAACAAGAATTGGAAGAAGGAACTGGAACACAGGAAATGAGTGACTAATGATTCTTCAGGGAATTCTTTTTTTCTTTCCTTCTTTTTTTTATGACTCCTCAGTAAGAACTAACAGGAAGGACTTACTCAAGGAAACGCAAGCAGGCAGCAAGGCTGTCCGGCAGCCTGCCGAGAAACTAAAAGGGGCTAATAACCTCCACCACAGAAGCGGTGATGATGGTGATGCGAGGATCTCTTTCATCTGAACCCTCTGAATAAAAGTACCAGCAGAATCACAATTCTGAAAATGGAGCATCCTATTCATATTGAACGTCGAAGAACACCTCCTCGTTTGCTTTTAGTCGCCAGCCTCACTGCGAGCGTCTTGCTCCTCGGGCATTGATTTTCAATTGATTTCTGTAGAAGCGTGTGCGAGTAAAGGACAGAAAACTCCACGCGGAGGATTCCTCAGAAATCAGCTGATAAGCGCATAGTTGCAGAACACCTCACTTCACCTTTCACTTCTCAAAATAGTCAGGAATGTCCTAAAAACCAACACACTATAAGAGTGAAACTGTACTGCTGTATGAGTCACTCGTCGCCAGCCTCCCCACCCCCACCCACAAAATACAATTTGTAGTTTGTGCTTATATGTGAATATCACATAATATTTCAAGATAAGTCTTTATAAGAATGGATGATTGATGTCATCTATTTTACAGTCATTAGGCTTTTATCACTCATTACTCATGTTCCACTCTGTGACTGTGTGTTCCTCTTCCTCAAGCTGAGGTAATTATATCCTCAAACTAGTGAAGTTTATTTGAATCAACTGTGAGTATTATATTCAGTATGACTCACAATTATGTGTTTGTTTGTGTGTTTGTGTGGCTACAAGTGTCTAGACTCAAGAGTTAAAAAAAAAAAAATCCCCTGAAGATCAGAGAGCCTTATGGTAAGGTTTGGTTTTCAGCGTTGGAGGTTTTGGTTAGGTATGAGGAAGGGACAGGAGTTTAGGTAAGGTTATAACGTCAGAGCAGAAATGAATTGTGCTCTACAATGTGCGAAATGGTGACGCATTCTCTCATAAATGTCATGAAACTGCAAAATTCAGCCAAATTCTGATGTTCGTAGAAGATAAAACATTTTGGAGTCACATGTAGACTGCAGTTCCCACACATTCTGCATTTGCAGTTTTACATGCACAAAAATGGGCGTCAGTTTACGTGAAATAAGACTTTAGGAAGGAAATGCTTAATCAGCTGGGAAATTGGCAGTGTGGGACAAACAGCTAGCTTGGTTCTGTCTGTAATTGGCAATATGACTTTACACACCTGCGACAAAGGGATTGTAACACCTGAATTCAAAGATTCACAGGTGCGGCCCGATACTTTTTCCATGTGTCGCACTCCCAGGTAGTTCTGTGTAATGTCGGCAATGCACACTGTGTAAAGTGCACAAAAACTATCACGTGGCCAAGCGACCAGAATAACAAACCCACACCCACCCACCCACACACAATGTCATGCTTGAAAAGATGTGTTGGTGTTAGGCACACACAGTTCACAGTTGAACTGATGAAGCTTTGTAAAGTCACGGTGGCGTCACTGTTATCACATGCTGGTCACACCCCTTTTTTCATTTTAGGGAAATATGGAAATAACACTGAGGCATGTTCACTGTGAATGGTATCTTTGTCAAAAACGCACACATTCCAGTCATGTGAGTCACACACAATCAGGTATGCCCACCTGGAGTTGCCGCACTGGTTATTAAAAATAAAACAAACCCTGCTTTGATTGAGCACACGTCTAAGTTATGCCTCTGTGTTTTAGACCGTCTTCACCTGATTTATTGTATTACTTTTATGCCATTCTGCTTATTAACATGCAGTTTATGTTTTTCCTATATGCTTAAAGTTTATTTCTCATAACTCTAAGCCTGACCTTGATCTGTCATGTATCTGTCTAACCACTAACCCCAAAAATTTCCCACTTCCTCTTGAGTGCACTTTAACCTGTACTGGGTCCAAATTAGACTGAAAGTGCTACACACACACACACACACACACACACACACAATCACAATCACAATCACACAATTCATTATGTGTCACCTCTCCCCCTGATTCTGGTAAGTGTGTCTGTATCTAAGTGTAACAGTCCATTTACTACCAAAGTAACCCCGCCCACCTGTCACTTTGCCCTACAGAGATGAATCACCACAGTGACGATATACTGTACAATACCTTCCACATTTCCTCTTGTCTGCTCGTCTGTCTGTTCTATTGTCTGTAATGTGAGGGTGTGTGTTTGTCCCTCCCTCTTCCACTTAACTCCTACAAAACTCCTACAAGTTATGCTGAATGACACGAAAAGGGTACCAGAAATACCACTCGCAAAAATACTAAGCAGAGTAAGTTTAAATACTTTATTTAAAATAGAATAACACATATAACATATTTTTTTAAAAAATCATTTGAAACTGGATCTGAAATCGGCTCTCAATCAGTTACAGTACAAGTGAATCGGAGTCAACTTCAACACCATGTGACATCCTCAAAAGCTCCTGAAGACATCAGTGCTGATAGACATTCATGTGTGGTGTAAACATTCTGCTTTGTTAGAGTATTTAAGTCTGCTAAAAAAATATATCACACTTGTGGCACTGCAAGAGTACCTGCCACCATTCCTCCATATGTCTAAAAATCCATCTCTGAACGTCCTTGGATAATATCCCTGATTGACTACAGCCTTCACAGTCGAGCCCGCTGATTCTGTAAGCTCTGTAACAAATCTCTTGTGTCTGTAGTTTTCTTTTAATGCAGCACTTCCCAACTTTTCATAGTTCCTCAAGAGCAAAGGGTGCTCTGTCCATGTGCAACGGAAAGTTGAGTCTCTAGAGGTAATATATGTTGAAATGTCAGCCAAAAACCCTCTCCGGCTGGAGGCCGTCTGCCCTTGACTGCTGTGATGGTCTCCCTTGAGAAGCATTTGGCAGCTTTTCACCTCAAAAGGTTTTCCTGATTTTATCTGTAACCATATCAGTGCAGTCTCAGTCTTCAACCTGTCGCAGACAGGCTTTACCAACCCCTCCAGTTTGCTGTTACTTGGTAAAAGCTGCCTTCTTGAAGTTAAAAATAATACTGTCAAGATTTTAAATGAGAAGCTGGTCACAGTTTGTAAGGGAATTCCAACAGAAAGTCTTGGGCAACATGTGTGATTGGCAGCTCTGAAACCCGGCTTGCCCCTCCACACACCTCCAAGATGCGCTTCCTGCACAGCTCCTGCAGCGTCGGCTCCCATTTCCTGTAAGGGACGCTCAGGCTCTTCTTGGGAGAATTGATGTAATGCTCCAAGAGGGCAAAGAGTGTCAGGAAAGAGCGCTCGTTGCCCGCTAGTGAGAACTTTTGTCTCTTGTAGTCAATGCGCACGCTGACCGGCCCGTTCTTGGCGTGGTAGGACAGTGTGAAGAAAACGTCTTTCTGACGGCTGTCGCGGATAAGGAAGCTACCCAGCGGGGCGTCCCGAAGCATGCGATGAGCGTCCTCCACTCCCAGAGGACCCCAGTAGAAGCCACAGCGCTCGAGCTTGGATGCTGTGTCTGTGATGATTCTGCAGTCCTCCTTGGAGGTGAAAGTAGGAAAGTGTGTCAGATATACTGACGGTGTTCTTCGGTTTTGATTGGCCTGACGCTGAAGATGCTCTGCTTCTGTGCGAAGTGACGATGAGGTGGAGGAGGAAGACAAGGCTGAGGATGATGATGATGACAAGCTAGACAAGCGGGTCTTGTCATGGCCTTCCACTGTGCCGTCGGCTACCATCCTACAGGGGAGAGAGGGCCCAAACCCTCTCCCATCTCTAACCACCACACTGACATCCTGGAGACAAAGAGGGAGAAACAAAGGTTAGGTGTCTTCATCACTCACAGATGAAGCCAGCATCACCTTTACAGCAGCTTAAAAACAAACAAAAGAACAGACCTCTACAAGAAGAAAGAGGCGTGCTGTGTGTGTGTGTGTGTGTGAGTGTGTGTGTGTGTGTACGTTCGCGCATAGATATACGAGAAATGTAGTTTCCGCTGAGAAGTTCAGCTATGTTATGACTTAGATCTGCGGCACTGATGTGAGCCACAGCCAGACTACTATACACTGTCTGTAGCCACACACACACACACACACACACACAAAAGTCTTTACCACTTCTTCTGTGATGACTTAAGTATCATCCAATGGAAAACAATTTTTACACCCATGAACTAAAATACTCGTACTAAAATACAGTCTTATATACCTTTTGATGATAAAAATGCATTCTGCTCACACTGAACTATTTCCAGAAATCACCAAGGGCATCTTGTGTGTGATTCATCGTATTTTCCTGTCCCCCTTTTAACATGAATGATCCAAAAACGTGCGCTACAGGTGGATGGAAGTTGCGCTAAATTCCAGGAAAAGGTCATGAATAATATGAGGGACAACATGTGGTTAAGTTCTTTCACTCTTAAATGCCATTCAACTACAATCACGTTCAATCCTTTTAAATGGATTAAACTTAATCGATATTTTTTCAAGTTACTTATGTTTACCATTAACTTCTCACCCCCCCCCCCCCACCCCCCCGGCTCTCAGACAAAGCTGAACTTGATCCACAGTTTAATATTTTCTGAGCGCCCCCCCCCCAAAAAAAGAACAATAAATAAATAAAACGCAGTCACGATTCTCGACCACCATTTTCAATCCCCCACCTCCTCTAAAGCAACCCCACCACACATCTCCCGTTTATATATATATATATATATATATATATATATATATATATATATATATATATATATATATAATTTTTTATTTTATTTTATTTTTATTTTATTTTAACAAAAAAAGCAAGTCTCACCGTTTTGTTTCACAGCTGTAGCGCTTTAAGGATCCGTTTGGTCTGTAATCCCAAAATGCGAAAGCTGGGATGTCTTTGCAGATAATCCTCCGTGTCAGTATGCAGGGTGCAAAGTTGCATTCGGAGGTAACAATTCGACCTGCTCGGCTACGAGCTTCAGCCGTCAAATCATGTGTGTGCACCTTGGTAAATAGTTGCCAGACTATATAAGCTGCCAGCTTTGGACCGCCTCTTAGCGGTAGCCGCTCAGTTTCTGTGAAAACAGAATCGAAAGTGAAACTAAAGTCTGAGAGAGAGACGAGAGAGAGAGAGAGAGAGAGAGAGAGCGCTGCTGGCTTGCTCTTTCAGTTCTTTTGAACTGTCTATTATTTGGAGAATTTCAAGCAAACCGCAAAACCACATGACAGTAGGACGTTTACAGAAAGAGGTGTCAGATTCGAGTAATGGGAGCAGTTATGTATTTTGCATTTGGTTGTTTTTGTTGGTGTTTGGACGGATTTTAACGTTTGCAGTTAGTAGTTATGTTTTTTTTTCTTCATTTTCATTTAAAATTATATTAAAACATTCATTAAAACGAGTTTAATTCCAATTAGTCTGTTTAAACATGCAGGCTGGTTCATGTTCAGAGGTGGCATGACCTTATAGCCAGGGAGCATCTCAGATGACTTATGAAGTTAAATCTGTTTGCCTGTTGGGCATTAGTCTTTCAGTGTAAGCAGATTTTGCACACAGATAAGTCTCCTGGTAAAAAGAAAACTTTGCAGAGTCTTTTTTTTTTGCAGGATAGTCCCATGTAGATAATCTCCTGTTCCAACAAATACTAGTGGCAAAACATTACATGAAGCACTCCTGTGTCTTAACATGTCATAGAGATACAGGATTTTTCTATTCACAGTATTTATTTTTAAAAAACATACACATTTGGCAAACAAGTTTGGGCTTGTAAATTACTCATACTGGTGCTCCTGCTGCAATTCTTCCTTGTTGTTAAGTTCTGCAGGGTAATCTATTGCAGAAATGTGCACAGTGTGACATCCTTACAGTAATTTCAGTGTTTTGCTTGCAGAACTTCATTTCCTTGCAGCTACACTGGGCTTTTATGATTATTATTATATGGTGTGTGGTAATCAGGGATTCAGATGAGTCCTCGTACTATGGCATAGTTAATAGTTAACTTTAACTGTAGTCACATGCCTGGGTTTTGCGTAGCTTATCTTGAAATTTTGAATCAGTGGGATTATGCGAGGTGTGTTCCTTGTCAGGAAAGGGTACTATGTGTTTCACAATAAGTGTGTGAACGGCTGGAGCAGCAGATGACCGTGGTGCTTCACTCATGCCATTCACGAGTGTTTCTTCCTTTGAAGGACTGTATGTG
Source organism: Pterophyllum scalare (assembly GCA_024447675.2). Taxonomy (NCBI): domain Eukaryota; kingdom Metazoa; phylum Chordata; class Actinopteri; order Cichliformes; family Cichlidae; genus Pterophyllum; species Pterophyllum scalare. The sequence continues at coordinate 47,437 of JAMQGT020003573.1, read as the reverse complement.
AAACAGAGTTTTGTTATGACACGAAACACATTTCAGGGAAATCTGTCAAGTAAAGTTGAATTTAATTCACTCACAGGCCAAACATGGTCCTTCCCAGATTTCTTGTTACTGCAGATTAAGTGCTTCATCTGTACTTTATTTGGAATGAGTGTTTCATGCCAGTAATAAGTAGCAAAGTGTCATTTCCACTTAATTTTTAACACGGTGTCATCACAGCATAAAGATGGACAGAGAAGGGCAGATTTACTTTTTCTCCTACAGCTGAGTGCAACCAAACTTTTAAGTACAGTTTTACAAGGCAGAGAGAAATGAAAGTCTCCTGATGTTGGCGCACTCAGTGCCACATGTCAAACACACAAAAACATCACAGTTCTAAAGATAGGAACCAGCCCCCAGCTGGTAATTTCATCAAATCAGAAAAGAGTAAACTGAAAGTTAAGGAAACGCTGGAGATGAGCTGACTTGGATTCATTAAAGGGGCAGAGACAGGCATGCAGCAAGGCACATGATGTCGAAGACAAACGTGTCAGTGTCAGTCTCACTTTAACAAGATGAGTCTGAGTCAGGTTTCACCAGTATGTCCACACTCTAGTGGTGGGCCGTTGACCTTTGCATACATGATAGAGGATACTGCGCTCAACTTCGTCACCACTGTGAAATGTTTGATCCCCCCCAACCCCACCCATACAGCGTTAGCAGGGAAAACATTAATGCCCATGTTGAAGCTGAAGTGACAGATACCACATTTATACAATTGCTAGAACTGAAGATGTTCTAAAACTATCGTCATCACTTTATACTTTTAAGAGCTGATCTCACATCTTTCTTTTGAGCCAACAGCACAGCTGACCTTCCACCTGGCTTCCACCTTTGTTCCAGTCTTTGTTCAAATGCTGCGCTTGGTAAATAAATGCTTCTCTCACAACTTGTGCATTTCTCACTCTTTTCAGGATGTAAGGCTGCTGGGTCTGCATGTCTCTTACCTCTGCCCTGTGTTGATAGGAACGAGTTAAAGGCTATAAAGAGAAACACATTGTAGCTATTACACTGGATGTATGCCATTGCTTCTTCTGCTTGTGTTTTGGGCTTTCCTGCAGTACAACTGCAATACATTGTATTCCAGTACATCTGCAATACTCTAAATTTCTACCATTATGCAAAGCAGTTTTGTACCAGTGTATGTGCATGCGGCTTGCATTGATATTATAATGTACTCAGTGTTTATTTCCATGTTTGCACATGGTCCATGAGTTTCATTTCTGTGAAACGGAGAGAAACAAGAGACCAACGCACATATTCTCGCTGCAGGCTGCTGAGAATGTGTGTGGATGATTGATTCTACATAGAAGACATTACCAGCGTGAGCATTAGTATACAAACCATGAAAAATGTAAAGAAAAACAGAATGCAAGGTTACAATTCATTTAAAGCCTGCTGCAATAAGGAGAAGTCCAAGATAACAATGCTAAAACCTTTGATTTTGAATTTGTTGCAGGAAACACTGGAACAGTTATGTAATGCTTAGAAAACCATGGTGTAATATCCCTCTGCAACCAGGGTGAAATAAACAGCACCCCAGAGGCAGGAATAGGAAGGCGTTCACCACTCTGTGAAAGAATGTGTGGACATATGCTTCTAACGGTTCCCCTCAGGGAGAACTACATTAAAAACAGTTGCTAATCTTTACAGCCATTGTCAGTGAACACTGTTTGTTACTGCTACCACAAATTAACATATTAAAGAGATATATATACGCCATTAAGGCATAACCTTATGACCACCAACAAGTGAAGTGGATAACACTGATTATTATTAGCAAAAAAAAAAGAAAAAAGGTTCAGGAATGGCTTGAGGAGCAGAACAATAAGTTTGAGGTCCTGACTTGGCCTCCAGATTCCCCAGACCTCAATCCAATCAAGCATCTGTGGGATGTGCTGCACACAAAAAAAATCAGATCCATGGAGGCTCCACCTCACAGTTTGCAGGACTTAAAGGAACTGTTGCTAAGATCTTGGTGCAGATACCACAGCACAACTTCAGGGGTCTACTGGAGTCCATGCTTCAATGGGTCAGGGCTGTTTTGGCAGCGAAAACGGGGACCAACACAATATTAGGCAGGTGGTCATAATTTTATACCGGGTTGGTGTAAAAGTAATCCAGAAAGGGCTGGGAGGAAGTGGAAAGCTGTGTAGTTGCCTGAGCAGTCAAAAATTATAATTCTTTTTGAAGCATCAGGCATCCAGCATCTCTTCATCGTTCACGAGCCCAGCAGTGGTGTCACAGTGTACGTTGGGGCGGGTAGCATGCACAGCAGTGAGGGCTCTGGAGACGCTGCTGGAAATACAGGTTTTAACACAACATGCAGATGTCGTCGTTTTCAAAGAGCTTGTTTGTTTCGGCAAGACAATGCCAAATTACATTCAGCATATTTCACAGCAGTATGACTCAGGGGAATAAGACTCATTGCTGCCTGCCAGCAGTCCAGATCTGTCATATGATTAAAAATCTGCAGCATTGTGAAATTAAAATATGACAAAAGAGGCTCCAAACTGTTCTTGCTTTGAAAACTGCAGGATTTGATCTCCCCAGTTCCCCAAAACATTCTTTGTAGTATTTTTACTTTATAGGATTTTAATCACTGACAAATCATTGCTTTCTGTTTTTATTTTCATTTTAAACCAGATGTCTTGCATGTAAATTTGGTGAGTAAGGCTCGTTTTGTTGTTTGTATGCCTCGGCACAGCAGCCGAAATTGCCAGAGTTACTTTCCAATTTAAGTGATTAGGGAGGAGCACGCTGTGGGAATATTTAAAAATTCTGCACGAGCATCCATTTGGGCTCAACGCTGGCCTGAAAGGTCACTGCGATCCTCCAAAAGCGTGTGCTGGACTACAACGCATGAATTTACTGCACAGGACACAATCAAGTGGTTACATTTTATATCCAAAAGTCATGAGCCACCCCTTCTTTCTTTATATTTTGCTTCCAAGGATATACTTTCGCGTGTGTGTGTTTTTTAAGTAGTCTTGAGCAATATTTATTCAGGTTTCCTGAAGCTCTTTCAAAGTTTTTCTTTGAACATTGGCAGCTTTTTCACTCATCTTCTATACAGTCCTTGTAGGTGACCCTTTGCAGAGGAATTTGTTTGTTTGTTAAGTCACTTAACACTGACATATAAATCACTGAAGCAAAAAAAGGCTCAAGGGATAAATCAGTCCTGTGTCTACACATAATAGATTGGTTCTTTGCTAAGCTTGTTCAATTTTAAATTGTGTCTTTAGCATCTTTGTTACTTGCAGCCTGTTGATCCTTTTTAGGTTACCTGAATCTATGAAAAAGATAACACACCAACAAGGTGATTCCCAAAGAGCTATTGGCTGAAAAACTTGACATATCTTAGAATGTTGTGCAGTGTGTCCTGAAAAAAAAAAATCTGGACAACTGAAGGACAAAAAAAAAAAAAAAGATGCGTCAGGCCTTAAAACGCTATCAAAAGCACACCAACAGTATCTGGAAGGCATGTCCCTCAGAAATAGGGAAAAAAGAAATCCAGAAAAGACCTGACACAGGACGATGCATCTAGCCCTTCAGCTCATTAGAAATGGTCTCAGTTGAAGAGCGGCTGTCGAGAAGCCATTCTTAAGGAAGGGAAAAAGCCTGTGGTATGCCGAATTACACAAGAACTGGACTGAAAATCACAAACATCAGCAGATGAAAAACAGCGTGAACATGTTCCAGCACATGCTCAAAGTTCTGCAGCAGCAAGATGTTGTTCTAGTGCCCTTTTTCACATTTTCCTTTTGTTTTTCTTTTTTGGGCTGCAGAGATATTGGCAAGTGTCATTTACGACGTTTTAACTTGTCCTGCAGACCCGCAACAGATAATAACGTACTGTTTTAAGCAGCTATCCTGCCATAAATATTAGATCATGAAAAGCATGTGTCAACACATGTGCTTTTGTATCGGGCAAACTGAATTTTGCAGCGTGTCTGTGGGGTGCTGTGCTCGTCTATGCTCCCTGTCTCACACCACACACATATGCAAACAAAAAATCTGCACTTCCTTGCTGGCAGAACAGAAATTATTTAGTGTATAATAGCCTCTTTGTTTCTCTTTGCCTCTGATAACCTTTGCACATTTGCCAGTTTTGCTGACAAGAAGTTTCTGATTGTGTTGTTTCATTAACCTTCACATTGTACACCTTGTTTTCTTGGGACTTTTTCATGCAACAGCACTGGTGTTGTCCTCATTTTCTCTATTATTTCCTAATCTGGATATTTCAAAGTCATTGCAAACAGTCACAGGTAATTACAATAAGAACCCCACCACCACCACCACCACCTCAACAGGATCCCTTTTAGTCAGGCCTTGCTTCATAGCAGAATGCACTTTCATTATGAGTGAGATCTAAAAAACATGACCTGAAATTCTTTACTATGTTATTTGTAGTCTTCTGGAAAACACTTTCAATCTGCTCTACTTTCACTTGCACTGGATGTTATAATCCTGATAATAAATGCAAAGCTGCTACAGTACATAATTGTTATCTTTTAGTAAACATTTCCACTGGCACACATGCATGCTGTAAAACTCCTATGCTATGGCGCTGGTGTGCACTGGTGCAGTAAGTCATAAAATCTAATCATTTTATTGCTGTCTAAACTTTATTGGACCCTTTCACGTTTATCGGTTTCATTTTGTTTCAGTCGAGAAACCCCCAGCATAGCACTGCAACTGATTTGTTGGAGAGGCGAAAGATTTAATAAAAAATCTTAAAGTAAAAAGTGTAGCAAATCTCATAAAAAGGAGAGTGTTGAGATATTTTTAACGATTAAATATGACGCTGCATTCAAAACCAGACTCGGAAAGTTTTTCAAAGACTGTGTGAGGCGATTACCCAGTAGGGAATTTTTTCTAAAATTCCTGGGAAACAGTTGAGTTTTGATGTCAGTGTAAAACATTGGAATTGTGCAGAAGCGCCTTTTCCTGCTATGATTTTTAAGCTTAGTCAGAAGTGTGATCCACCTTGTCATTAACCAGTAACCAACATAGATTAGTTAATTATTAATCATTTTTGGGTTTTCCCAGCTTCTCTGACAAGCAGAAGAAAAAGCCTCCATCGTGCTCAATCATCCCAATCTCAGGAAAACAGTAGGTTTTCTTTTTCTTTTTCTTTCTGCATCGGCAGTGTGTTTGTGATCATTGTGTGCTGAGGCAGGACACGAAAGAGCAGGCCCTGGCCACGCCTGTTTGAAGTTCCCGCAGACTGCATTTGATCCAGTCCTTCCTGTATTCTGTTAAAACATGACTGAGCTCGAATGAAAGTGGAAGTGGAGTTGCAGTGAAGTGAGAAGCTGCATTTCAATGAATCTTCACCAGTTCTAGTAAGGAGGTTCTACAAAATCATCTGGACTGAAAACACGCGTGCAAGAAAAGCAACTCCGTGTCAGAGAGCACCATTTTCCATACATTCCTGATACAGCTGGAAACCATTACAGAATTTTTATGGTTACTGCGAGCCAATAAAAATCCCTTCAGTGAGCTCCTTTCCTGCCTTTTTTGCCATCAGACAGCAAACAGCAGATGAAACTTGTGCTTACTTCATTATTTCTTCTTTTAAATTCTTTTCAGCGTGATTCTGGAGGCCTAAACATCTTGTTTTTGGCTCCACTGAGTTAGTCTTGGTTTTGCAGGGTTTTATCTTCCATGAAGAGCCACTTTTTAAAGAAAATATTCATCCTCAATTCAATGACAAAAACAAAATCAGTAAGTTGAAGATACTGTATACCAAAGAAACAAGCTGCATCGTTGGTTCACTTGTTAGTCCTGCTAATTGCCCGTTGTTACCAACTCCTGAGGCTCTCTGTTTGCGCTCTTGTAGAACAATTTTGTTTACTCAGTAGGATGGTATGTGTATAGAAATTCCTCTGAAACCTACTCTCTGAATTTCCCTTATAAGATCCAAAGGTTTACTGTAGAACAGTTGCAGCCAGTAAAACAGCAGGTTTATTAGAAAGGACACTCTGAGAAACCAGCCAAATGGCTGCATTACTAAACATGAAAGGAGCTTCCCCATCATGATATTAATGTTAAATGTCTTCTAGAGAAATGCCCAGCCTCTTAGGAAGATCTTAATTTCCTATTAACCCAGTACAGAAGCTGTCCCAGAAATATACTTTGGTCTGCTGCCAAAGTATAACTTTAAGTTCTGATCTATTGTCTGAGCCTTGTTTTTATTGCGGTGTTTACTAACAGGAGGTCCATGAAACAGCTGGATTCAAAGAGCATAGCAAAGGGATCCACCCAGCCGCTGAACGTTGGGCTCCTGTGATTGTTTTTTTTTTTCTTTGCATCACTGGTGTCGGCGCTACAAATATATATATATATATATATATATATATATATATATATATATATATATATATATATATATATATATATATATATATATATATCACACAGTGGAATTTTTTTTCTTTTTCAGGAGGCCTTTTGGGGAGTTTCCAAACTGAACTGGTCAATATTAATCCCGTGAGAAGCAGGTACAATCTCCTGAAATTAGCACGGTGTTCTTGACGCCAGGAAATGGATCGCTTCTGTCTCCTAAAGTGAAAGAAACAGTGTCTGAATGATAATAATAATAATAATAATAATACATTTTATTTATAGGCACCTTTCAGGGCACTCAGGGTCGCCTTACAGATAAAAAACAATCAAAGAACAGCATTGCTTGCATTGAAAAAGTTTAAACTGAACTGAGTAAAAATGAAGAAACCTAGACTCAAAGTAGAGATGCTGCCTGCCACTTTTAGGTTGCAGTTTTTAAATACTATTTCCTTACATGCCAGTGTTTCCAGTTGGAGGGGTAAGTCCTTTGCAAATGGTCCCGTCATGATTTATGGAAGGAAAGAGAAGGGAAAAAAGAATTATCCTCCATATATATTTCTTTCTTTCTTTCTTTATGAAAGCGTTGACTTTGTTATGGCAATATTATTCTAAGCAATAAACTCACCGCTAAATGACTCTGAGGGTTGGAATGTGGTGGGACTGCTTATTTCCCAGTGCTTTATTTATTTAGTAATATCAGTCAGATAGTTAAAGTAAAGGCTATCTGACTGATATTAATCACATATAATCAAAATATTATGTATGTATATAGCCAAATTATCTCCTTAGTTTTTATGTTTTTTTTATACCTTTAGTGTATTTTTATTTTGTTTTGGTTTTTATTCATTTAAATGAAACGGCTGCAGCTGTAACAGCAGAAATTTCCCTCTGGGATCAATAAAGTATTTCTGATCCTGATTCTGATTCTGAATAAACATAAACCTCTGAGATATAGTGGGGTAAATGAATGCAACAAAAAGTACAATACATAAACCTCAAAACCTCAAGGAAACAAGGAAGTGATGCTCTCTACATGATGGTGACCCTGAACTCCATAAACACATTTTATTGCATAGACCATGTGGGTATGAGTGTGCTTGCTTAGCATGTGATTTGTGCTCCTTAACCTTGTCTGTTTATGTTAACTGAAGCCATTCTGTCTGCAAGCGATGAAAGACAATGAAGAAAAAGTTTGAAAAGCTGCATTCCGCATATCCTCGTGCAGACGTCTTTTGTGTTGTTTGCAATGTATCAACAGATATAATAGCCACGTTGACCCCAGCTGGCAAGCGCTGTCATCAAGGACCAACAGAGCAGTCTTTCAGCTTACATTATATAGCTGCTCGATTAGAGTCTTATAAGGTGCCAGGACAGTTTATGAGGAACAAATAAAACACTTGAGAAAAAATAAAGGAGAAACAACATTATGAATACTGGCAGCACAAGGAGAATGAAAGTAGGGAATAAAGAAAATTTGGAATTGAAAACTGGTAAACTGAAAGCAAATGTAAAATGTTCACTAGAAAAGGATGATGAAACAGTTATAAAGGGCAACACAGAAATGACTCAAAGTGAAAGCACAGAAAATGCCTCATTATTATTAGAGGGATTTAAAAGACAATCGTGATCTCCTCAGGCAGATTACTCCAAAGCATGTGTGCCCTGACAGGAAAAGCCTGATTGATTACCCTCGGTTCCCAGGGTTGGCTGAATTCCAACTTCTAGAGAGCATAAAGCTATAGTATATAGGTGGAATTCAGTAAATCAATCATCAGCTTAAAGTTAATTGAATGTCTGCTACTCTTGATGAAACCCAACACTGACCCTGACCCTGTAACTTTAGCTAGCAGACACACTGTGTGACATACTGCACACAAACAGTTTGTGGGTTTGCTGATATTTTTTGAGCAGTTGAGGAAAAGCTGCATTTGAAATTATCTGCTACTTAAAAAACAAAAAAACATTACTTTATGCTCATGCCTCTTCTGTAGCACCAACTAGATGCTGAATTATCATGACCACAGTTTAATGGACATCTGCACCAAAGATGTTCCAGCCCTGATTATAGTGCTATAAATTATGCATGGATTATATATTTTGGTCTATCTTATCATATTTTTGTGTGTGATAATCACTGGATACACCAGTAGGATTGTCTTTGCTACTGTTCCCTCCATTTATGGCATGCCTGGAAGGTGAAATAACTCACGTCAAACGTCTTAAACCTAAAGTAACAAGTTTGACACAGAGTGATCACTCTCCACTGAACATCAACAGCTCCTGCATGGAGATTGTCAAGCGCACCAAATTCCTTGACAAATTCCAAATTCCTGGCAGAAAGTCTCATCTGGTCGCTCAACATGAGTGCCATAACCAAGAAGACCCAACAGCGTCTCTACTTTCTGAGAAGACTGAGGAAAGCTCACCCGCCACCCCCCATCCTCACCACATTCTACAAAGGAACCATTGAGAGCATCCTGAGCAGCTGCATCACTGTCTGGTTTGGGGATTGCACTGCATCGGACCGCAAGACCCTCCAGCATGTGGTGAGGACAGCTAAAAAGATCATCGGTGTCTCTCTTCCATCTCTCACAAACATTTTTAATAACAGCTGCATTCACAAGGCTCTCGGCATCGTGGATGACCCATCTCGCCCATCACACGGACTTTTTACTCTCTGGCCATCTGGGAGGAGGTACCGCAGCCACCGCACAAACACAACCAGACTATGCAACAGCTTCATTCCACAAGCCATCGGGCTCCTGAACTCCAACCTGAACTGCCGGACTCGGACACGCACACATATGACAGACTGACACCTGCACACATGATGGACTGACATGCTCACGCAACAGACTCTGATACACACACATGCATACATTATAGACTTATGCGCACACACACATTCATGTTGGACTATGACAGGCACACACACACACACACACACACACACACACACACACACACACACACGCATGCCTGCATGCATACACACATACATACATGACAGACTTTTGACACACAGCTTAATGCACACAGCTATTTTATTGCACTACTATGACTGCACTACCGCAACCTTGTACAGTATTGCAGTTTGCACTTCCTCTGTTACCTTGCTGCTAGAATCTATTGTCACGAGTGGGGGGACTGTGTGCTGGGAAGGGGTGGACCCAAACGCAGGACGCGAGAGGCAGGTCTCACTCAAAACAACTTTATTGCCGAAGGCACAAAGGAACTAAACAAAATCCAAAAACCTCAACCCAGGCAGAACCAAAAGGCACAACGCCAAGCCCGGGAGAACATACAAAACAAATCACTAGACCAAAGAACACACAGCTAAGGGGAGCAACACTGATGACGCCGCAACCGCAGTACGGGGATCACGGGAGAGGGACCTAAGGAGAGGGGGACAGCGGTTAGCGGAGTCGACAGAGAAGCAGGCTTTAACGAGGCTAGGAGGAAGAGATGAGTGGAACTGGCTTACGGAGATGTGGCAGGAACTGTCCCAGTAGGTGAGGGGGGCAGGTGGTGCGGCACAGGTGGTCCGGGAGGGCAGGCAGGCTGGGGGGCTGGAAGATCACGGGAAGCCGTCTGGGACCTGGGAACAGGCGAGGCAGGTGATAGAGGTAAGAAATAGAGAACTCAGCTTGGAACAGGCAAGGGCAGGCTCCAAGATTGTTACCGGGTGGTTGTAACAATACTCCGGCGAAGACTGGGGGACTCCGCTGGTCTTAAGAGCAGAGGTAATCTCCCATGGATGAGCATCCGGTGCGCCCGCCAGCTGAGTACAGCCCCCAGCTCCGCCCAGCGAAGGACAGCCCAGCCACCCAGCCTACGGAGAGAAGAAACAGGACACACAGGCCACACCACCTACCCCACACCCTGACATCTATGCTGCTAAATGTATATTAATGTAGCTAGTCCATTGTACTGTCTTCTAACTTTATTACTTTTTAGAATAAGAACTTTTTTCTGTATTTATTGTAGTGTATATATATTTTTTCTATTTAAATCTGTCTTGCACTTTTTGTTCTATGTACTGTAGCACCCCTGGTCCCTGGAGGAACATTGTTTCATTCCAGTATGTACTTGTATATATCTGATATGACAATAAAACCTCAACTCAAACTCAGTAACTAAGTATTTGTACTTCATTACTTCCTACCTCTTATTAGCTCCACCAAATTCAGTTGAGGGCCAGCTCGCTCTCAGTTGCTTTTGGCCACAGTACAGCTGTGAGTCATGAGCTATTAATCTAATTAATTAATCTGTAATGTCATGGACACATTAAATACTTCATGGCTCACTGAAGTTCCTAAAACACGCTGAAGATTTGGTAAACAGGGATTTAACCTTGCTATCAGTTCCTGCAGGCTCGACATGCTGGGAACAGTCTTTGGCCTTCTGCTCTGCCGTCATAAAGTGGATGCAAATTCCAGAGCAGACAATAATGGAACCTGTTTATTAGAGGACAATGTACAAAATTTCCCTTCCAAGAATAAACCTTCGGTTGCAAAATTATTGCTTGTGGGTTGTCATGTTTATGCGTTCTTTTGTTTTTGTTTTTACAAAGTTACAGTGGCCGAAGTAACCCTGTTAGGCAGGGCAAGTCATTCATTGCTGATGATGAGAATTAAACCCAACCTTTAAACTTGATGTTCTGGATTAAAAGACAAAAATGTAACTATTGCCAAGACATGGGAGGAGAGATGCCAAAAATCACATATTATGATAAATAGTGTTAGAGGTTAGAGCTAGGGTTACATTTAATTGTCAGGCCTGGACCTTGCAGGAATAAAGTCTTAGTTAATTCTGCGTTTGAGACTTCTGAAAATCATGTTTGTTCGTAAAAGCTATCAAAATCTCAAACTCTAAATGCATAGAATTAAAAAAAAAAAAAAAAACAAAAAGAAAAGAAAAGAAAGCATTTACATGCAGCTGATGTATGGAGGACACAAAGAGAGAAGTTTACAAAATGAAACTTCTAGTCACCTTACCAATTCCCAAACCTCTTCTGTTATAAGGAGTCTTGGTGATTTGTGTTTTCCTCACTCCTTTTCACTTTCTGGGAAATGACGGTTTAAGAAGTGGAGCAGTGATGACTGGAGTGTTTAGAGGAAGAAGATGAATTACGCATCTTGTCACGCTGATTTGTAATCAGATGCAAATATACAAGCAGGTTTTAATCTGACACTGGGACAAATTGTTTTCACAGTGGCACACCTTAGCTGCGTGGCTTGCACACAAATGCACGCACCGGCTAAAGCAATGATATCACTGTTGTTTACATTTCCAGGCACGCACATACACACATTTTTTTAAGCTGTTGCTCTGTTTATACAGGACTTATGTTGTTGCGTGGCCGTCATATGTGCATAAACAATTACAGGATTTGATGGAGAGTTTGCATGTGTGCTAAAATTGCGGGCTCTATCTGCAGAAACGGTCCTTTTCTAGGAATACGAAAGCGAAAGTGAGTGTTGTGATCTGCCCACACCACGTAGCAACAGGTGATGTACGTAGCCTTTGGAATTATGATTGGCTATTCTCTCCATGCTGGCTTCAAGTACTGCTGAAAAAGAAAAAAACACCCACAGATTGTTCATGGGTTTCTAAAACGTATTTCAGTCTGATTCTAGGTCTCACATTGTTTTTTGTTCAGTCTGTAATGTATTAGGTATGCAAAATTTCAGTTTTACATGCTCAGGCCACCTTATAATAACACATTTAAATGATGTGATGTTGGCATTCTCATTTGCTTCTGAAGCTTTCTTCATTGTTCCTGATGTGGTCATCACAGGTCTGTTGATTCTTACATCAAAAGATTAAGGATGGAAATCTGAAAGTAATGTTCCTGAGCAGGCTTGAGCGGAAATCCATTTTCAGTACTTGTACTGGCAGCTGACAATGAGATCTTTGTATTATGTCAATACAAAGCAACTGAACAAAGGACAGGAGAAGACAGGTTTTCAGTTTCAAGAATGTTATCTTGAAAATGTTTTGTTCTTAAAAACTGTAAATGAGCTGTCTGACTGAACCATTCATGTGTCACATACCTGCATTTGGTCATGAGCATTTAAGTGGCTCATCATCATCTTCTTTTCCCCCTCACACCCTACTGATCATGGCAGACGGCTGCCCCTCCCCGAGCATGGTTCTGCTGGAGGTTTCTTCTTGTTAAAAGGGAGTTTTTCCTCCCCACCATTGCAAGGTGCTTATTTGCAAGGGGTTGTTTGATTTTTAGGGTTTTCTCCCAAATACTGTAGGGTTTTTACCTTACAGTGTAAAGTACCTTGAGGTGACTCTTGATGTGATTTGGTGCTATATAAATAAACTCAAACTAAATTGAACTGAATTGAATTAATTCCTCCTAAACTCATTTTTTGGTCACGGCCTCATTATCAGCCCCTATGAGTCCCGCACTTAGCTACATTGGGTAGGAAGTGGTTCATTTTCAGTACTTATCATTACATCTGCTTTCTGGGAAGCAAAACCTATCAGTGCTTGGTCACTCACGGGTTAATTCAGCAGCAACTCCTCTGGTCTAATAATTCTTAAACTGTGTCCTGTTTAAAAAAAAATATATATATATATATACATATATATACATCAGACTTTATTACATCAGACCTTGACTTGTGTGCTCCTCAAGAAAAGATCATTTACTCAAAAGGCCAATAGCAACAGGGACATAAGACTTTTTAACCTTCTGGTACCCGAGTTCTTGTTTGGGATGCAACAGAGTAAAAGTTGCGCCTCAGCACTGCAGGCAACATGTTTTACGTTGAAGGGAAACACTCTCTGTTTCCAGTTTGTGATGCACTTTTCTTACACTACTGCTTGGAGAGTAGCTGGCAGGCAAGTTAACTTCTCCCAGGCAAACTATGGGCAATCTTAGCCACCAGAGCTCAAGGAGCTCCAACCGGTGTGGGAATGTGCACTTTTTGCTAGGGGATCACTGACCGGTCTCTCTCGGCATTACAGATGGGGCTTTAGCAATCAGTTACAGTTAGCAATCAGTTACCATCAGCACGTTATTCCCTCACAACTGGCGGTTGCCAGATTGTTGTGGAGTGGTCAATAGATCTGTATGACTGGGGCTTTCTTCACTTGACCCTAAACAGTCACACATCCAAAATGGCAAACAAGTTAATATCAAGCAGTTAGTGCTCCTGTGACTGCAAAACCTCATTAAGGTGCAGCAAAGCCAATGTAAGATCCCCATACAAGGACCCAGGGTCTCAAGAGGCTAAGTTTATTTTTGTTGTATCAATTTACAGCAGAATCTAACTGTATTGCTCAATGGGCAACTTGGGCAATGGCAAATGGACACCTGAGCTTGGCCAGTGAAGACGCTGGTAGACATTGGCCAGCAACTCATCTTTCCACCAGAGATTGCTTCCACCAGTCTTAGGCCAGATGTAGTACTCTGGTCTCCTACATTGAAACCTGTCTACCTCATAGAACTACGGTGGGACGAGTGGAGGAGGCATATGAAAGAAAGAAGCCATGCTATACTGAGCTGGTGATGGAAGTAAAGCAGAGAAGCTGGAACACCAAAATTTAGCCTGTGGAGGTAGGATGCAGAGGATTTGTTGCTAAGTCTACCATCAAACTGCTAAAAAAAAAAAAGGGATCCAGTGAAAAGCACTGCAGCAGACCATCAAAACTCTTTCAGCAGCAGCTGAAAGAAGTAGCCAATGGCTTTGGATCAAAAGGAATGATCCCTGCCGGGCCACAGCAAGATAATATCAGGAACCGGATTATAGGATGACCGGGTGGACCTGGGACGCCAGAAGCCGCCGGGCTAATCAATGCCCACTTGACAACCCTCACCTATCAACCTTATGCCACCCTTAAACATATCATTTTTGCACAGATTCCAGCTATGACAACTTTTAACTTTGCAGAGGTTACTCAGTTCATTTGAGGAAACCGATTGCCTGAAACCTTTTAAACTGTATCAACACAATATGACACACACAACTTAAACCAACAACTTCAACATTTAATTTGTTAAATGCTGAACACTCACCACTGCATTACATGACATTTCAATTTTCAAACATCTTGTGGTGGTTCTCAAGAGAATGTTTTACTCATCTCCACTTATTATTCTGTAATTTTTTTTTTTTTCAGAAGAAAAAAAGCACACCAGAGGACTCACGTTAGAATCAGTTTCAAATCCGGGTCAATCAAACTGAAATCAAACATTAAACAATGTGTCTATTCAAATGAAATACACATGTGATACACAAAAACCATCTTTTCCCAGACAGATTGTTCACAAGTTCTTTGAATATCATGGACACAGGATCTGACTTTTCAATGTTTCTATTCCACAGGAACCACACCTTCCAACACATTATGCAGGATAGCAGGTGGAAATCCTGTGAATGGAAATAAAAGAGAACACACACACACACACACACACCTTACCTCTCTGCATGATGTGTACATATCAGAACAACTGACAAATGATGATAAAACAGCAAAATTTGTCAAAGTCCAGGCAGTAAACTTGTTTTTTAGAGGTCTGATTGATACGTTCAGTGCCTGAAAGTGCCAAGTCCAACTCAACCTAGTTAACATTAACTTAATGTCTACAGGTTAACATTTGCATAATCATTCTCTATTTAAGTGAATAACAATGGCCAGGAGTGGTGAAGCAGAGAGTTGCTCGTTTCGTTGACTTTCCCCCTCAATGTGCACTTTTAAAATCTACCTTTAATATGAGTTTGCTTAATTTTAGCTGACTGAGACAAACAAGAGCACATGGCATGTTGTTAGCTAGCACTCAACAAGCTGATTAGAATTTTAACATACTCTGCATGAATCCCAAAATGACCTCATTCAGTGCAACTTCACTCATGAAAGACTGTAGCTAATGATAACTCGCTAAAGTAGAATAATTCAGCATAAAAGTAAATAATAAATCATAATAATAATAATAATAATAATAGCAGGGATAAACCAACAGAACAACGTTACCTAATGCTGCAGACAACGTTTCTGAATTAATTGAGATGTTGCAGAAGCAAGATGCAAGTATACAAAGATGATCAGAAACCTGAATATGATTATAACGTAAACAGGAATATGAATAGTTGCATTTCTTATGTTCCATATAATTGTCTAATACGAGCAAAACCAGAAAAAGGCTCAAAATCTGAGTGCATATTTCCTGGAAACTACGTTAGATATTACCTCATGAATTGGACATAACAACTTGACTTTACTTGGCCACATTACTATGAAAACAAAGTACTTACAAGAATATGTATATGCCCACATACACCCCTCTCCCACCCACACACACACACACATACGCAGTCCTGATAGTAATTCAAATCTTTCCCTTCACAGTCATAAGCTAACCTTTGATAAGTACACCCAGACGCTCACTCAAACACACCACAGACTTATGTGGTCATCGCCTTTCCACACTGACTCAGTTAAAGCTGTTACCTCTGTCAGATTGGTAACTTGATACCACTTGATTGTAATCACCTAATTACCCAAAAGATTATAAATGCTAAATTTATGAGTGGCAGCATCTCTGTCTGTGTATCTATATCAACTTGAATCATGGGAAATTTTCTGTTTTTTTTTTTTCTTGCTCGGGACACTTATTTCCACTGATCATTTCAGGCTTCGTTGCTAACTATAGGATGGTTCTATTTTAATCAAGTAACCATACATCACACCCACTCGACATTTAACCCTTACGTGGCCTCCATGATTTCATGTGAGCTCATCTCAACGCAGAAAAGTTGATTTGGCACTCCTGGAATTATGAAATGAAATGAAAGTAGCATCTGTATGTTCTTTGAAATAGTCTGCCCATATTTGTCCACATTGGAGCCTCGGTGTGTGTGTGTGTGTGTGTGTGTGTGTATCCAAAACCATAAAAAAAAGGGAAACGGCACTTCTCTATAATAATTTGGTATTTCAGAAGAAGAGGATGTCAGCGAGCCGTTTACAGTAAATACATACTGTCTCACACAAGCGCGTACACACACACACACCTTGGATTTGTTATGATTTGTTGGTGTTTCACTTTTTATGCTGTTCTGTGCACTGGATTTGGCACTTGACCTTGGAACTGATTTGGCTTCCAGGAAAGAAACAAAAAATGAAGACACTAATGACAGAAAGGTCATGGATCATTAAGCATCGATGATGTGTTCGCACAAGACTGAGAGTTGTGATTTGCTAACACGGTCGTATTACTCAGTGCAAAATGTGATGATGCTACAAAAAATAATAAAAAGCTGATTGTTATAAACTTTGATATTTTCCAAAACACAGCGCCATTTCTCAGGGTTTCTCCGAGACTGGGATTTGCAAGTACAAATGCTAACGTGCATGTCGGCTGAGTTCCAGTTGCTGTAGCTGATTACGTGTTAGAAGTACTGGTATTGTGCATGCGGCATTGTTGTCATAGTTTTGGTAGACCTTTTTCACAACAGTCATTTTGACATGATTCAGGTGTCCCTAATCCTTTTGAAATATGATTAACTACACCAGTATTGTGCGACAGAATGTTTGCTTTAGCACTGTAGTTCAAAAGGTGACATTCATGTAGCCATTTATTAAAAAAGGAGACAAAGATCAATACAAGCTTGAGGCAAGACTTTGTTTGATGCATGTGTTTTGGGGGAATCTGAAAACATTTGGGGAAATCTGCATACTTGGTCATATTATGGTCACTGCATTGTTTATGTTTGTGTGCGCCAACTGTGACACCCCCGTCCATCGTTCTCGCTTATAGTGGTGCTGGACTCACAGCAGTCCTTTCCTGAACAATAAGTGTCTCCACTCAGAAAAAACCCCAAAAAACTCCACATCACTGCTGGTATTGGAGTATGGGGAGATTTTTCTCAAAGTTTCCTCCAGAAAGGCTCATCTTTCTATAATCTGGGAATCTGAGCTCCTGCACTTCAATGTCACTGAAATGCCAAAACGATGATATGCTGGTGTCTTCAACTCGGCCGGGTTACTAAAATCAAGAGGTGCACGTCAAGCCCAAATAGTTAAAGAAGGGCGGCACACACCAGTTGTTGTGATGCCACTTTTGGTGTTTCGCGAGGGCAACAACAGTGAGCATAAACCAGGTGTGACACTGAAAGATGTAAAGCTAAACCACTTGTGAATTGCAAGTGGTTAGCCAATGAGCATCCAGAGTCCCTCGGGTTTCACAGGGAAATCCGCACCAGGCTTCAGAATTTGACATCAAAGTTGCTGCTTCCATCTTTTGTATACAGTCTTTGTGTACTTTATGTGTCACAGCTTTGATGATGTGTTTCGTAATGCTGACCAAAAGGAGCACGGCGATCTTCCTCACACAGCTGTGAGCACGGCAAGAAGAAACACAGCCTAAAGGAAAACCTCCACTGTCTTCTTGGTGCGACCCATAGATGGACTCCCAGTGCTTTCTGTTTCCCTTTTACAAACAAACACAGGGCAGTCAGTATCACACCTATGCAAATATTATTTCTATTCTTTTTTCCTGGAAACTGGTCCAACCCTCTCTCATGTTTCTTGTGCAGCGGCACAAGAAACATGATGGTGCTATAAAATGCCTAATCTGATAACCTGACAAAAATCTTGCATGGTAATCAGATATAAAGTAATCAATTAAAATTCTTTAGGTCAAACAAAATGTGTTTGTGAATACAAGAGTACATATATGCATTCACTGAGGAAATTCTCCCCTTAAAACAGACACTCACAAAGAGATAAAAGCATATATTCCAATAAGATTCCATTGTCAAGACGGGTAAATGACAGAATCACCTTGTCCTCTTTTGAATGAAGTATTATTCCATGCCTTCCCTTTCACGGCACTCTTTTCCTGATATAATGAGAGCAACATTGGTTTGTAGCATTGTTTCAGATCCCCGGTCAGTTGACAGTTGACAATTATCTGCCCCATAACCACAGCTTAAACACTGACAGCACAAAGTCTTCTAGTCTCATATTAATCACCTGGGATCCATGTGTGGTCCTGTGGCAGTGTTTAGTGCCGCCCACATGAATTGCCTAACTCATACTCGCAATTCACCCAGGCCTACATGTGATACATATGCAGCTGTCACCGCTTTGCTGTGGTGAACAAAAGAAAGCAAGAGATTACCTGCTGAAAGATAACAAATCCTACACTCGGACAGCCTTACAAAAAGAGCTGGGTGTTTTCTCAATGTTCACGTGTCCTTTAGGAGTGGTGCCATCAGCCACGGTGGAGCCTTTATGAGTGACAAATGATTATAATTAATAACTGCAGTATTTACTGTGGATGTGTGTTTTTAATGTGAAGCTGAATCCTGTTTTGTTGGGTGTGAATAGACAGGAAGGCCTTTTTAAAAACTGAAATATCACACCCTAGTCAATCATAAGGAAGAGTTTAATCAGACAGTCTTTCTGGAGGAATGACTGTATTTTAACCAGCTATTCATCATACAACATTTACCCTTACCTTTGATACATGATTAGTTATTGTATATTATTTTTTAAATTTATTTAGTTTTCAAGATGGCTTTTCTCTGTATCTTGTGGCCTTGTCTACATGAATATATTCTTAGGAAGTTCAAACCCACAGTACATATTACGTTATGACTGTCATGTCGGTCTAAGTTAATCTGGTAACAAATATGTGGCGTTGACTCCCTCTAGTGGCAGCAAACAAAAGTGACAATGTGTGCCAACACATTTTATTTTATTTGTTTATTTTATTTTTAATCTTCGTGAAATTACTTTGCAGTTTCATTGTTTAAGTTTTATTGTGAGAATGAGATAAATGGTGAAAACTAGTGAATAATAATAATAAAAAAAAGAATACCGCAAGGCATTGGACAAAGTAAGATAAGATCAGTGGATTGGTGCACAGCAAGAAAAAGTGAAAAGAGGAAAGCTGGCGCATGGCCAAAGGTTCCCAGCAACAGAATGTTTACAGTATTGGGCAGGAGCGCTGCTATATACTTTGGGAGGTGTATGTGGACACATTTTTTATAAAATACAAGGCTTCTGTTACAGGCTTTTCTTTTCCATACATCCATCCATTTTCTTCCGCTTATCCAGGGTCAGGTCGCGGGGGAAGAAGCCTAAGTAGGGAGACCCTATTTGGCTTTTATTTTATGTCACACATTACAGCAGATGATTAGCTCAATCCCAAACAAAAAAAATGTGTAACAATGTGCAGGAATTGTCATCTTGGAACCTCTTTTGCTTTCTAAAACATCTCTTTGAACATTGGAAAAACATCCATTTCAATGGCTATCCTGCCAAGGAGCACAGGGGTTAGCACAGGGTGAGCTCACGTTCCGGCTTGAAGCCACTAGAGTGCGCTATTTCACCATTTGGGATCTAACTCATGAGGTACGGAGAGATGAAAGAGAAAGCAGGAAGACATACAGCGGATGAGAGAGCGAGAGAGAGCCAAAGAGAGAGAGACAGGTCATAATAAGGTGCTGTGTGGGTGTGTTTGCTAGATGAGAGATGGAGATCACCACCAGGCTGGAGGTAGAAAATCTCTCGCTATTTTCTCCCTCAGCTTTCTCTCTCTCTTTCTCTCAATTTTCCTCCTTCTCCACTTCTCTCTTTTCTGTCTCTCCCATGAGATGCAGTCTTTCTATATAAATAGCAGTACTGTACGCAGTGTAATCAGCCTTTTTTTTCTCCTTCTTGTTCCACATCACACATTTGATGTTCTGGGATCAAGGATTTCTTCAGAGGAGCAATTAGCATCAGTATACCGTATGTAGAAGTATATTCTTGAGTGGGAAGAGAACATATCACAGAATGTGCTTTCTACCATGAAAAAAAAAGTCCCAGCGTGTTACTACCTCTGTGTAATACCTGTCTTCAAAGTAGATCATGTGAAGGATCTGGAACTTTTCACACCAACTGCGAGTCAGGTTAGGCACAGTAAGGGTTATTATAGACCTTTTATGTCCCTCCTTTAGTGAAGAAGTGAGCTTGCATCCCATAAAAAACAAATCTGACGCCTCCAACAGGCTGGTTGAGTGCCTTGTGTTGAGGGCACATGAATGCTGACCCTCCGTGCATGCTATTATCTCCCGGTGAAGCTCCTCTCTAAAAAAACAAAAAAAGCAAACAAACAAACAAACAAAAAAAAAGAAACAAGGTGGAAGGAAGCATGTGCACGAGAAGAGAAATGTTGTTTACATCGTCCCCAGGCCAGTGGTGGGAGTAAGCAGCAGCAAGAAGAAACACATAGTGTGAGGGGAATTGGCTGATCCAGTGTGGGAGAAAAAGGGAAAAATGTGCAGAAAAATACAACAAAAAATGTGAGATGTTCTCCAGAAAAACACTGTTTTCTGCGCTTCTAGCTTTGGCCGGCTTGCCAGCACAGGCGTGCTGGTACAATAAGGTGAACGCACACACCCACAAACAGTTTTACATCTACTGGCTAATGCACAGCTGGATGAGCACATATTGGTCTTTTCTTTTGCAGAAACAATATGATGGCACTGCCTCAGGTACTGCATGTGTAATATGGTCTAACAGATGACCTTTAGCAGTGCATTGATTCATATTAGTCCATGTTTGCCTTCTTTATTAATTGCAGTTGCTTTGTCTGAATAAAGAGTGATTAAGCGATTATCGTGTTACGGCCTTGATTGTTTTGGATGTGTGGCATTGTGTGGATTTTCTGATCGTCCCTTTTTTCTGAGTTTATTTTTAAGTCTCGAAAGTGAGATGCATTAAGTGCATTTTGCTAAGAATTAAGTAGAGCTCACTTACTTCGTCAGTGGATTACGTTCACATGACTTATCCTTTATGTTAGTGCACTGATCAGTGTGACTGCTGCACACTCACAGTAAACAGGTCTGTGTAAGATCTTCACTTTAAACTGAGTTGATTTTTCAAAGGTGTAAAAGCATAGAACCTTTTACAGTGTGATGACTAATGGCTTAAACAAATGTGCTCGACTATAGTTTCCAGCTGTCCATTGTGACAAACTCACAGAAATCTTGGAAAGTTTCCTTGCAAATCAGCTTAGCTGAGCAATTAACAGTTTTTTTTGTTTTTGTTTTCTTTTCACATGTTACTGAGAATAATCTCTGTATGCTGAAATGGCAAAATTCCCAAAATACAAACCCTCATACTTTCCTCTGGTACTCATTTAGGGTTTTAATGCGCATGCTTGGGTGTGTACATAATTGGTACTTATATAGCACCTTTCTACTCTAACTGAGCACTTTTTACTACAAGCCACATTCACTTATACACACATGCATTCACGCATCACTTCATTTTATGCCTGTAAGCACTTTTTAACTATCACCCACACACACACACACACACGAGGGCGCTTCAGCATGCGGATCGGAGGAGTTCGAAATGCTGACCGTCTGATTGGTGGACGACCCGCTCTGCCTCCTGAGCCACAGCTGCCCTATCTCAAGAGACACGGAGCTGCCCGCGTTCTCTGTTTTGTAAGGCTTGAAACAGAGAGATTTTAGTCTTGTGCACAGCTCCTGAGCTGACCTGTTTGCGCTGCTCAGAGGGAGTAAACAAGATTTCTGGCAGTTTCCTTGGCCCCATTACTAATGCGGCCATCACCCACGCCAATCAATCAGAACTGGTATGTTTGTAAAGAAGCACAGCTTTCTGCGAAGCATAATTTACCAAATCATTACACACTGAATCTGAAACCATTAATTGGATCATTCTTGCCTCAAAGTCGAAGCGCTCACTTCGATGATTTGAATTCTGGCCTCAGCTGTTACCCATCTAGAGCGGCTAGATAAAGATTCACTCATACACTCATCATACAGTATGTAACTGACCTCAGGTTCATTAATTGCTCTCAAGCTGAAACAGAAAGCTTGTTTCTTATATAACCATTACTTTAACAATGAATACGCACACACACATGCTGTAAAAGTCAATAACGCTGCAGACGTCATTTACATAGATCGCCCCGAAGCTGCCAGTGCTGCTGGAGGTGTCAAACGGGAACACTACAGCTGTACACCCATGCAGATTCAACAAGGGGTTTAAGCAGTGTACAGTGTAACAAACACATTCATTTAACCACACACACACACACACACACACACACACACACACAGAGGCATGCACCCAGCCAAAGAAAAAGAGAGCGAGAGAGAGAGAGAGAGAGAGAGAAGTGCAAATATGCAAATGCAGTGTGAAAGCAGAAGAATGTACTCGCTGTGGTTTCGGATCAATGATGTTTGAGCTGTATTAACCACCCTTAAAATGAGACCGAGCGAGAGGTTGAGGGGTGCAGAAAAGAGAGAATGACAGAGACCAGATTAGAGCTGCAGATAGAGTGAGAGAGTGAGACACAAAGGAAAAGAAGAACTTGGTAAGTCATCAGAGACAGACAAGTTGCATAAGAGGTAATTGTGCCTGTAAGTGTGGGTTTGCCACATACTTACCTTTAGCTAAACATACCTGTGTTTATGACCGTGTGGTTATATGTGTGTGTGTGTGCGTGTGTGTGTGTGTGTGTGTGTGTGTGTGGGCTGCCTAATACAGCAGGACTTATTCCCTCCGCAGACCGGCTGGTATAGGCCACAAAGAATGTGTGGGAGTAGATAGACAAAATGTGTTTATATGCATGTAAGGGTTATAGCTTCAAAGTGTTGTACTTGTGCTAATGGCTGACCATTTGCATAAGCTTGTGCATATGTGATAATGGCAACCAGAGCAGATAATGCAGAGATGAAAGTATAAGGTTTGCAGTACATGAAGGTGCAGGGAAAACAAATCAAAAGAACCGACTGGATACAAGTGATCAAAACTCAGTGGCTAAAGCAGCCCAGTTAATGTGTGAGCATCTGCATTTGTGGAAACTGCATCAGAGAGCTTTCTGCACTGTAGTCAGGAGATGATGAGGAAAAACAACAGGTTTATATAACAACTCCCTCCCTTTGTGGAGGAAAAAGATGGAAACAAACAAAAAAAAAAGAGCCATGGAATTGGAGAGGAGAGCTGCTCGGAGACAAAAAGGCCGAAGATGGAGCATAGAGACGTAAAATTAGTATATTAAATATAGAGGGGGGAATGAGCAGAGAATTGGAAACATGGGAGGTATGGTTGGAATATTGAATACATCCAAGAAAGATAAAGAAAATATAAAAACGCCAAGAGAAGCAGAGAAAGTACTCATAGCTCATGGAGGGGGGGGATCTATTTCTGATCAGCGTCTGTGTTTCCTCAACAAAACTCTACTTGTGTTTCAATCAGCTGTTCCCTACATTTTTCAAAATGCTTTTCAATAAAGTCCAGAAAAAAAAAAATCCTGAACACAAGAAACACACACAGATTTTAAGACTCCATTTTTTTAAAAAGCACAAGTAAAGTTAACATTAGCTGTGACAGTGGGTCACACCATTATTAATGTGATGCAGTTACACCTTTATGCAGTGGACTGCTCACTGTTATATTTCTGGGGGACACTGTGAAATGGTGAGTGCTGACATTTAACATTTTAGGCAGCGCAAAAGCTACTGTAAAAAATTCTGTGTTGGCAGAATAACTTTGTCTAATTTGTCTCTAATCAAAAGAAAAATTCAGAATGTATCTGTGTGTGCCGGCAGCACTAGTGCTGTGGACAGTAATATTAGGTGGCACACAGCTTAATTAATGACCAGATGCCTGTAAAACCAAAGTTCATACGGAAGTCCCACGGGTTTATTCGCTTATCGTAGTCATCCTGTTTAAACTAATTGTTTGTCTTGTGCACACAGTTATGGTTTTTGAGAAACAATGGAGCCCTGGAGGCTGCTATTTGGAGGATAAATGCTGTAGACCTGATGGGGTCAGGCCAGGGTAACCCTTAGGAAGAATTAAGGCAGCAGCTGGCATATACACTAAAAAACAACAGATAAACCAGAGTCAAAGTGGCTGAAAAGCATCTGCAACCACACAAATGGAACAGCAAAGCGGTATATGGCTAAGGCTCGACTGGCTGATGAGGTGCAGGTGGGCCGACAGGTGGTTGCTATCTTGAGCAAGCAACATAATTATCATGTGCACACAAGTTAATTATGTTGTACGCACAAGTTATTTTTTTTAATGTGTGCAAAAGATAATTTGCTGTAAAATTATATCGAACGCCTACAACTTCAGATGCCGTGTTGCCCAGCGGAGTCGCCATCAGCAGGGTGGCCGACTATCAAGCACTGCTTAGCCGTTTTCACGAAGGCACCGCAAACTCGAAGTTTTCTAGGACTTATCCTAATAGAGGTGCATGTGAGAACACAGATCCCACCTTTAACCTGCCATCTCCTTAGTACAAAGTCTGTGTGATGTCAGATTGTGCTGATGTGAGAGGAGACCAGCTAATATTCCTGTGTATTCACCGCCAGAGAGTGGGTGTCATGTGTGCTGCCCCTTGTCTAGTCTATCCTTATATCAAGCTAAAGCTGATGCTCTGATTCTACTGGTTTTTTTCCCCATTATACTACTGGTAATAATAATAATAATAATAATAATAATAATAAAAAACTTGATCAGTCTGTTTAAGTGTGTTGAATTGAGATGTATGTGGGGGGAAGGGTAAAATTAAAAAATGCCCCAGCTGTGATCAGAGAATGGCCGTTGTGTAACAAATTATTTTAGCCCCAAAACTGTGGCGTACTGAAAGTCTGAAGGCCTACAAGTGAGGGGGGGCCTCACGTTCACATTGCTAAAGAGTTGCCTGCCCTATCTGTCAAAAACCTCCTTATGATCACTTTGTTCACTAGCAGATTGCTGCAGTTTGCACAGAAGATGCTGACTTTTATTTTGAAGGTGAACTTTGGCCGTTTCTGGCTTGCATCACACCTTTTAAAGTTTTACTACCGCTCGGCTAGTAGTTATCAAGTGTTTGCAAACAAGTTGGTGTCATCCATGCAAACTACAGGCAACTGCGGCAATCTGCTAGTGACCAGAACAATCACAAAGAGGTTTTTGCCAACTGCTTCGGGAATACACATTTTTTTCTAGCCACTGGTGGTTGCCAGGGGTTCAGTGACTGGTCTCTAGGTCAGTGTGAATGGAAATTAGTAAACGGAAATTCAGTAGCAGCAGGGTAACTAAAATTAGCTATAAAAAAATCCTGCTCTTTAAAGAGAAAAAAATATGCAATATATTACTAAATATTGGACATTTAGGCCAATTTCAGACTTGCCTGTATGCTCTTTCTAGCTCAGTAGCCCCCAGGAAAAGATCCTGCATTGATGAAACTGAAAGAGGCCGATGACTTACATGTAAAATGAGTCACTTACAGTGCATGACTGCAGTACAATAGACTGATTCAGGTAGACCTACTCACAGGTTATGCTCATGTCATCTGATGCCTGGGTTCATAGCAAATGAAGCTGTCATTATTTTACAGTCTGCCAGCAGTTGAGGTGGGCAGTTATGTAAAAATGCAGGTAGGTGTGCTTCTAACGGCAAAGGTTGTATGACTGTGAAAGCTCGGTAGCAGGAGGCAGGAAGGTTAAAAAAAGAAAAACTTAATTTCAGCTGGCAGCTAAATCTACAGCAATCTTCCAAATGAGGAGACCTGAATGGACTGAACATACTGTTATCTGTCCTACAGCTAAATCAATCACATCTAGGTCATTTTAGCCAGCTGACTGTGTGTGTGTGTGTGTGTGTGTGTGTTTAAGATGGTGGTGGGGTCCTAGCTATCTTAGTGAGATCTAATTTGAGTTTTAGACCATCAGAGCAAAGATGTTTTGGAAAATGTGGATCCTTTTGGACAGTTCTTAGGGTGTAATATGGGCTAGGGAGAGGCACTTAGGTGTGGTGGTTAGAGTAAGGGGCTAGTGAAGCGTGCATGCAGACATGCATGAACTGCTTGGGGTGGATCCCTGTCCTGAAATGAGATTCTGTGGCCTTAAGGTTGATACTACTACTATATCTCATGTTCATGCATATTTTGTTGTTGCTCTATGTAAATGTCAAATATATATATATATAGAAATTGACCATGCTGATGTCCTGCTTCCCATATTCATCCCTCTACAGTTGCAGCGGTGCAGGTGGTTTACAGTTTCTTGCCTCTTTCTATGAAGCATCACACTGGATGGTGAAATGAGGCAGAGAGTCACATAATTGATGGGTTTCATTCCAAAAATACCTTGAATGTATTGCGGAAAACTTTGTGGCATGAAATTCATCCAACAGTCGCAGATGATGATCCTTCAAAATCCCTTTGAAAGCAAAAGTCTTAAGATGAGTCACAACTCAACAACTGTGCTTGGTTTCAATGCCAGAACTCAGACTCTAGGAGAAGAGAGTCTGTGTGTTTTTTCTTTCCTCCCCAAATGCTGAGACCTCCTTTTGGAAACAAACACTTCAATTTCAAATATTTAGAATCGTTCTTTGTGTTTATTGATGTCTCTGTGTGATATTGGTGATGGAAATGACATTCTTTTCCTGGTTTTCCACATGCAGTACTTGCATAACCTGCACCAATTACAACTTGAGGCTAAAATGGAACTTAGAAAATGGAAAAGTATAAATTCTACATGTGCACAATCAGTGGACAAGATGCTGCACATTTGAAATGGTGTTTTCAAACTTTACGTCCTTGACTGCTTTTCATTTGCTAATTCTTGACAGGAGAATGTTTAAGCTGTTAAAATCTCTCTTCAAAAATCTGTCTCATCTTTCAACAATAAACTTATTGACTTAAATTTTGTATTTTTTTTTATATGTGTACCATAATACAGGGGCCATCTACTACATTTGTCCAAAGGCCGGAATTTTTCTCTGCAGACAGTGTGAGGGCCAGATGCTCTCGTAAAGTAAAATAAAATTGATATTGTATCCTAAGTAATATATCGTCATTTAATATATCAGTTCTCCGTTAAAATTTATACTATTTTTAATGATGTGATGTGCAAGTCTTGCACTTGCATGCTCTTCTCTGTTATGTTTACAGTTGTTGTAGAAACACCACAATTGTGCGCAGTTCTCGTAGATATGACCACGGGAAACAATAAAATGTTAAATGAGAGCAACGAGTTTATCTCTGCACAATCTACTTTTCAGAAGGTGTTTTTGTTGTTTGGTTTATTTTTTTAATGAATATAGAAACAAGAAGAGTTAAGATGCAAAACCCTCTGAATCTGCCTGGACACTTTTCTTTTAAAAGAGCATTTAAAAAAAAAAAAATCTGGATCTTATGGTGAAGTTCAGTAATTTCATTTCACAGGCGAGGTCAGGTGCCTTATTTCCAAAAATGTAAATATAGTAATTTACCTACTTTTTAACAAATAATGTTTTGTGACAAAACCAGTTAAATCTTCAGTTCATCCCCTGCCCAGTGTGAATGAAGGCAAAAGGCCCAGATATTAGACTATGATAAAAAGATTTCTACACAGACTCACACAGTACAACCACAATTGCATAAAATTTGCAGCACATTTATTTCAACATTAACAGAACAGTAGATAATAGGCCGTGGGTTTTGTGACAACTGAGGGACGCATACGGACCCGCATGGAAATCTCGTTACAACTTTTACTTCCTTTAGTTAGACAGGTTCCACACAAAACAAGCCTAGACTCACCTTCAGCTGTGTTTACAATCTGATCACCACCAACAAAAGCCGACTCCTCAGTGCAGCACACTGCTGAAAATACTTTTAGTCACATGAGCTGATCTTGCATTTTGATTGGTTCTAGGGACGTGGAGGCTTTTACGGGCAATGTGAAGTGGTGTATTGAGGCTTTTGATAATTCAGACTAGTCAAAGATGGGTATTTAATGGGTTATGATGCAATATGATTGATTGGCATATAGTATGTGTGGAAAGGATTTCATAAATAGCATTATCTCATTGACCAGTTGACGTTTACTTCCATAAGAGACATATTTTTACCCTCCGTTTTATTGGGTATACATGTTCAACTGCTTGTTAATGCAAATAACCAGCCCGTTACGTGGCAGCAACTCAATGCAATTAGGCATGTAGATATGGTTAACACGACCTACTGAAGTTCACGGAAACATCCTGCCATGTTTCAGTGGTCCAGGCTGCTGGTTCTGTAATGGTGTAGGGGATATTTTCTTGGCACACTTTGAGGCCCTTAAGTACCAACTAAGCAGCACAGACTACCTGAGTATTGTTGCTGATGTGTCCATCCCTTTATGTCCACAGTGTACCCATCTTCTGATGGCTGCTTCCAGTAGAATAACACGTCATGTCCCAAAGCTCAGATCATCTCAAACTGGTTTCTTCAACATGACAGTGAGTTCACTTCACAGTCACCAGATCTCAATCCAATGGAGCATCTTTGGAATGTGATGGAACAGGGGATTCAAATCGTGGGTGTGCAGCAACTGTGTGATGCGATCATGTCAATACGGACCAAAATCTCTGAGGAATGTTTCCAACACCTTGCTGACTCAAGGTACTGAGGTGTTGCC
Source organism: Pterophyllum scalare (assembly GCA_024447675.2). Classification (NCBI taxonomy): domain Eukaryota; kingdom Metazoa; phylum Chordata; class Actinopteri; order Cichliformes; family Cichlidae; genus Pterophyllum; species Pterophyllum scalare. The sequence goes on along the minus strand of JAMQGT020003573.1, from coordinate 18,629 downwards.
ATGAAGAACTGAGACAATTCTGAAGGCATAAAGGGGTTCCAACCTGATACTAGCAAGGTGTAACTAATGAAATGTGCAGTGAGTGTAAATATATCATTCATCAGAGGTTTTTATCACACTGCCCCATTGTGGAAAATGTTACAATTATCAGGACTGTATTGTTTTAAAACAGCCTCCTAGAAATGACTTTTAACAATATTTTAAGCAATGCTGTCATGCTTGTAGGAACATTGAGAGGGTTGTTGATTGCTGTTATTGTTCCTCCTGTCCCTACCGACTGCACAGAGTGTCCTTAAAATGATTTAATCTGAAGTGATCGGGGACAAAACCCACAGATCTTATTTTGTGCTTAAATAAGTTCTCGGATGTACTGTATCATGTATGGGCCTCCTATCTTTCTGCTGTGGATGAACAACAACAACAACAACAAAAACAAAGTGTCCAGCGACAGACTTTCCTTCCACACACCCTGCAAACTTAAGATGACAACTTAATTTCCCTATCCGGTTTTGCTGAAGTTTGACATTAGCGACACAGTCAACAAAGGCTTTCTTACTGGGCTACAGGGGAAAATAGCAGCAGTGTTATTGTAGGCTGGATAAATTTGAAAAACTTTGAAAAGTCCCATTTTTGATGAGACACAGTGAAGTAGGCTAGTAGATTAATCAGCTGTTTTCATTTTGTTGTCTTGTTATTTGTGCTAAACTAGTAACAGTGATTTACTTGTTTTATTCTAGGAAATGACAATCGATATCACAGTATGAAATCACAACTAGGTCAGAGGGCCTATCCGCTTATCCCACACACACTAATTTTCACTTGGCAACCTTTTATATTTTAGACTATGTAAAGTGCTTTGCTTCTATAGGAGGTGCAAGAGCAAATGAGATATATTAATAGCTGACGTTCCTCTCTCTCTCTCTCTCTCTCTCACTCTCTCTCTCGTTCAGTTGCTGTCAGATCGCTCAGAAGAAAAGGAGGAAGCAGAGGGAAGGCAGTGCAGCAGCAGCAGCCGTCTACTCAGCCGGAGGAGAAGACAACTTAATTAGAGAGAAAAAAAAAAACTACCGAAAACTATCCATTAGCTGATCCCGGCACCGTCAACAACAACAACAACAAAACGCACGAGGAAAGACTTTTGCCGCTCCAGAAAGCGTCTGTTTCAGGCACCGGCGACTTAGGTAGTTCAGTTCAAATAAAGGCAGCTGCTCAAACGCTCGGAGAATGGCAGACTCGGCGGCGGCCAACAGTGATGGGGAGGACGGACCCCGCGAGCCCATGCGTGGCTTCGCGCGCCAGGGAGCTCTCCGGCAGAAGAACGTGCACGAGGTGAAGGACCACAAATTCATCGCGCGCTTCTTCAAGCAGCCCACCTTCTGCAGCCACTGCACCGACTTCATCTGGTGAGGAGCGGGCGCGGGGTTTTTCCCAAAAATGTATTTTACTTAAGTCACTGCTTGTTTTGGTGTTAATGAAGAAGGTAAATGTGTGTTCAGTTGTAAAGATAACACACTTTCAGTTGTAAAGATAACACACACACTGTCAAAAAAAAAAAAAAATCAGTTCTACGATAAGTGAGTGGACCAAAAGATGGGGTAAAGGGAAACAAGTTGAGAGGATTACTGATATGTTAAAGAAAAAACAACAGATTCCAGCATTTTATAGCATTATGTTACAAAAACAAAATTTAAAAAGTGGGAGGAGGACTGCTCTGGATTTAGTTTTCTCCAAATAAAGACCGATTTCCGTCTTATATTTATACTTCTTGATACTATATGTGTACGATAGGGCAGAGAGGAAGCTAGAAAAATATGTGGGTAGCACAAAGTTTAAAAAAAGGAATAGCTGCAGACCACTCTTTGGTGCTATTAAGTAGGCAGAGGAACTGAGAAAGGCTGAGAAAATAAGGCAGGAGAAAAAAAAAGCAGTGCGAAGCAATGAAGTGCTGCCAGCAAGGATAACCTGAGTGGTAACAAGAAAGTGTTGCCGCTGACACAACTCCAGCCTTCCGCCGCCTCCTGCTCCTTCTCTTCCTCCTGCAGCTTCTTCTCTCAGTCACCTGTGCAGACATGTCACTCTGCAGCCCACCAGGGTTTACTCCAGGGCTATTAAAGGAATTTTGAGCTCTAGTTTGGCCTAATTTATCCGTTTATTATCTGCGCTGCGCGCTATTCCCTAAACGGATGTTATTTAAGTCCTGCGTCAAGCTTTTTAACTTTGTCAACAATTAAATTATCTATCTATCTATCTATCTATCTATCTATCTATCTATCTATCTATCTATCTATCTATCTATCTATCTATCTATCTATCTATCTATCTAGGTCAATATGCATAATGAAAAAGAACAATGAGAGCACTGATTTCAAGCACTGAGAGATAATCTATTTGTAGTCACTATGAAAATCAGCTGGGCAGTGTGTGTATGGACCTGCGGGAATCCCAGCATTTCCCATACCACTGACTATGTGTTGCTCACCATTATGCCCAGGGGCATTTGCAGCCCCTCCCAGCAGAACAGCATGTGTCATTGTCAGCATGCGACCTCAGTACCTGCCCAGTAAACTGTTCATACAATAACCAAATAACCTCTTCTTGCGTACCTAACTGCTGTGCGTGTGTGTGTGGGTGCTATTTTGGAAGGGAATGGCACACCGTTTTAAACGTTTGCCTCCATGCAAATGTCTAAGGGTTAAACGATAGGGTTTCATAGTAGATTCCAATTTTTAAAAAAACGTTTTTCTGTGTGTGCACGCTTTATAACTTGTTCTGTGTGGTTGTTCTCTTCACAGGGGTTTTGGCAAGCAAGGATTTCAGTGTCAAGGTAGGACAATTAAATTCTCAGACACACACACACAGACACACACACACACGCACACACACATTATTTGGCAGCAAGCCACCATGAATGAAAGTTTTGTTGTCCCTTGCTTTCTTCTCTTCAACTTTGCACTGACCTTTTCCTTATTTCCGTCTCTCCTGTCTTACCAGTTTTTTTTATGTGCATCCTTTTCTCCGGTTTTCATTTCTTCCTTCCCAGAATATGAGACTATCCCAAGCTCTTGTTTGAGAGGGAACAGTCCACTGAAAATGTGACTTAAACAACAGTCTTTCACTGTGTATTTGGCGTTATTATTAATATGGCGCAGTTTATCATATTATCGTACCATTTCCAAAGCTCATTTGTCAGCTAAAAACTAGCTCAACAGGCCAGGCAGTCTCCCTGCTGTCCAATTAATCCAAAGCACAGCAGTCTACAGTCCTAGTATGTTTAGATTTAATGAGAGCAAAGAATAACACCTTGAATCTCTGGGAGTAAAAATAAAAGCTTAAAAAGAGGATCTTTGTTGAAAATGCCCAATATCTTGTGTAAATAAAGCTGTAGACTTGGCTTATCTTTTAAATTGATTAACCCGATACTATGTTTCTGCTTTTTCATATTAGATAAATTAAAGAGCATATGGGTAACAGTATAGTGGAATAGAAGCTGAACAAGTGGAAGTGGAAGCAGGACTTGTCTGATAAATTTATGAAGTGAAACATTGTGCATGTACAGTTATAGACAGCAGGAAGGTGACTCAGAAAATATATTCTGCTTATTATGCCTGCAAACTCGCATCAGAAAGGCAATTCTTTTGTCACATTTTATTTTGTGTCTGCATCAGAAAAAGTATGTAATTTGATGCCATTTGACGAATCAGACTGAGAAAAACTCGGTCTCCTAAAAGCAAGGGGGTAACGCATTAGCCTTATTTCTGACTTTCTATGTTGAGGTTGACATTTGAATTATATGCAAAATAAGGCCACTTATTTGCTTTTCGCCCCTGCCAATTTGTCTTTCTTCTGCACTTTGTCCATCGCCTACTGTACGGCGGACAGATTCAGTATCCGCTTTGCAGCCTTTGCCACAGGAAACAATATAAGCTACCAGGGGAATGTGACAAAAATGTGGAGGTGCTTTTGGCATTTATATTTTTCAATTTGTTTGAAGTCTGTGTTTTCTTCCACTGTATTAACTGCCAACTGGATGCTCAAGGATTTTCACGTCTCCTAGCAACAGTGAAACATTCAGACGCAGCCCTCTATATGCTGTGGGATGGAAGAGGTGTGCTTTAACATAGCAGCAGGTTATCTGGTAATTGTCCCGTGTGTTTGTGTAATGGGTCGATAATATCCACACTGCTTCTTTGAAGAAATGTTGCACTGTAGGGGCTCCTGAATGCCTCTGGAGAGGAAGGAGTGTGTGGAAGGTGTGTGTTGGAAGCACCTATATATCCTGATACCAGAGCTTGGAGAAGATTAGTGGATAAATGGATGATTAAAAGGAAAAGATGAATGATTTTTACATTTATATTGATACACAAAATAACACGGATGTGTGCTTGAGGTGTGTGGTTGTGAGGGAGTGACTTAGAGCTCACTCACAACCACAGTTTGCGCTTTCCTTCTGTCAAGTGTGTGGGTGTTTTTGTGTGTCCTGAGATGCTCTCTGACCCATTTGTCCGTCTGGAACAGGGTATCACTTCCTTAGCGCTCAGGGAGAAAGGGAATTCCTCTGCAAGGTCACGCGCACGTATACATGCATACACAAACACATCCACACACTGGCAGCGAGGTAAGAGATCAGGGTTTAAGTTGCCTCTTGGCTTTGTGCGGTTGTGTTCCTTTGACAGACACGCACACATAGTTTTCGGAGAATCACATGGAGGCCGTTCATGTGAATTCAGCCAAATATGCTATTCAGAATGACATGCAGACTTTTTTTTAGAGAGATTTTTTAAAGAGAGTTTACTAAAGAAAGCGTTCTGGACGTTACGGTAAAGAGAGAAATAGTATTTATGGCATGCATGCCTTTCAAGGATCGATCGCTGATCAATCATTATCTATCTGCATGAAGCTCTTCCATATCTTGTGAGAGCTGAGCGGGCACAGTGTATATGAATTGATGGTATATGTGAAAGCCTCAAACATATCCTTTTCGTGTTCGACTGATTTTTACTCCTCCTCACACGACTCCATTGATCACTTCTTTCTTACCTCATGATTCTCGTCTCATAGACTGTCTGACCTTTGACCATACCTGGCCATTTATCTCTAAATGATATAGAGGGTTTAGAGATACTCTATTAAATACTTGTTCATTGCTGTCATTAGCCTGATGAGCTGCAAAGCAAATGTTAAGATGATAATCAGAGAAGGGAGCCTGTAGCTGATTTTAAAGAGCAGCAAAGCTAACCAGCAGCAGCTTGTGGTAGCGCTGCGCTAGCATTTATGATCACGAAGGATGTGGTGTAGCGATTGCTTCATATATGATCAGATAGACGTTTAAATCTCCTGACAGTTAGCTGATGTGATGCGTATCAAAGATAGCTTCAAGTCTTTTTAGGCATTTAATGTTTGTCTGTCTACATGTTTTCTACATGAATATACATGCTGTCAGAAGCCACCTAAAAATATCTTGACTCTTTTAACTTTGTTTCTTTTTTGAGAGCCACATTTGAATAACGTGCAGTAAGATTTGAGTTACTTCCCTTGCATTCCCTCTAAGTAATACATTTTATTTTACTCTGGGCTCATGAAACAGTACCACATATTTTACTAGACTGGTGACGCCTGTGAGTGCAGTTTCAGTGCAATCTCAGCTGTCCTTGGTTCTGATGATAGCTATGACATGTTTGTTTTGGCTGATTTAGAGTTCCACTGTGAATTTTTGTGGCGCCTACAACATGACACCATGGTCAGAATTCATACATTGTGTGTGGTGCATTGTGTGTTAATTACCTTGTGGTTGTGTCCCGGTGTTTTATATGTGGTGCCAGTTGATGGAAACAAATAAAATGCTTTGGTTACATGCCATAGGTTACATCGTAGGGTTTCAGAAGGGTTTGTGGTTACGATGTAGCTACGGTGTAGAATATCAGCTAAAGGAAAAATCCCCATGTAGGATTTCAGAGGGCTTGCAGCTATGATATAACTATGCTGTAGATTTAACACAGGAGACCAAATCCCTCGTAACACTGAGTAAATGCATTGAATATAGTTAATCACCACTGGAAGGCACTGCAATCATAGACTGGATATAAGAAATTCATAGCCTCCAGGGGCCTGTAATATGAAGCAGCAGTTATCCAGGATAACTTTTCATTATCTGGTTTCAGTCACCCTAACACTGGCAAGCCCACAAGTGGTCATCATACACAGGTAGTTATCAGCTTCCTAAGTTAACCCAGAGTTTCCCATATTAACTACAGGAAACACATAGAACAGTTGGTGTTTACATGATAAGGCCCATCAATAACATGGGCAGGTCTGTCAGAAAAGACAAAAAAAAAAATACTGGGCAAAAAAAAAATTTTTCTGTTAAAAAAAATTATTTAAGCCTTTTTTTAAGAGAGATATGCTGATCTCTTACCTGGACTGCATCCTGCTGTTAATCAGGTTACAGCTGTAGTATAAAGCCTCAATTATACTTTCTATCTCCATGAGTCTGCTAGGGTCAGCTCAGGTCTGAGTGACATAAATTTAATCATCAGATGGTGAGTGTGAGTGTCCTGCCTGCTTTTTTGTGACTGTGTGGACTTGTCTGCAGAGAATACAATGCACCAACTATGAACTATGTTCACCAAGCTTTAACTTTAACAAAACAGGAATGATTACTCAGCCCTTTGGGCAACGATCCTCAAATCCAGGCCTCGAGGGCTGGTGTCCTGCAGCTTTTAGATGTGTCCCTGATCCAACACACCTGAATCAAATGGCTGAATTACCTCCTCAGTATGCAGTCAAGTTCTCCAGAGTCCTGCTAATGACTTCTATATTTGACTCAGGTGTGTTGAAGCAGAGACACATCTAAAAGTTGCAGGACACCAGCCTTCGAGGCCTGGATTTGAGGATCCCTGCCTCTGGGTCTCCAGCTGTCCGTGTCTGCAACAAAGTACAGTCAAAGCTTAACTTACCATGGGGGTGCAGCCGGGATGTGTACTGCCCTGAAAACCCTTCAAAATTGGAAGGTATCTCATTTAGCCAAAGTCCTGCTTCATAGTCCATGACTCTTGTTTGAAAAGTGAATCCAATGCAAAAGTCCCTTAAACCTGCATTCTTTCTAATGGCCAACAGAGGGCGACTCATCCAGTTGCAAAAAGAAGTCTGATTGTATGTACATCTCTATGAAAATAACCTTACATTTTCACCTAATTTATTATCTTTGTACACACTGTCCTTATGTGTGTATGATATAAACCAACTGTTGTTAATCTTATTTAACACAGCATAATGTTCCCTTTGTAAATCATGTATCCCCTCAGAATGAAAAGGCTCAATAAAGTAGGCTTTGCTTTAGGGCAGGATTACCTTGTGATTGGCAAGCCGCTGCCACATGAGTTCAGTGACAGCCACCTCTTACTTGTCAGGCCAAAAAACAAGAAAGTGATAGCCAAGCTGCCAGACTGGAGGATTCATAGTGGAGATTCAGAAACCAAATTGCTGTATCTACATCCACTTTTTATTTAATTGGGGCTTTCAGCCAAACGTTTAACATAATCAGATCAAGTTGGTGATGCACGCTTTTCAACTGCCTGGCCTCTCCTCGCTGCTTGTGGCTCTATTCAGTTAAAAATCTCAGAAAATGTCAAAAAAATATCCATCAGTATTTCCCAGAGCCTGAATTACAATTGAATCAGAATCAAACTAAACGGTTTGTCTAACAGCAGTCCAACACCAGAGATCGCGAGTTTGTTTTCATGAAAGTAATGTCATGGTAAATTGATTTAAAAGTTAGTTTAATTAACTTTATGTCAACTGAAAAACTAGGTCTAGTTTTTTCAAATGCACAGCAACTGACACAAGCTGATTACAAAGAGAGATAAATGTGTGGCGGTAAATACCAGCAAAACCACGTGACATGAAATTCTCTGTGTGCTGTTACCAGCCTTTGTTTATTTCTTTTGTTTTTCACTGCTGTTAATAAAGAATTAAAAGTTATGGCAAACCATTTGTGGAAACTGCAGATATTATTACTGCAAATGTGAGTAGAGAGGCTCACTCTGTTTTGCTTTTTTTTTGCACCTTTGTATCGAGAATTGGTCGAGTATCGAGTATTGTTTCTGCTGTAAACTGTAAACTGTAATGCCTCAGTGGGATTCTGCCGTTTTGTTTTCCATACACAAGAAAGACTGTGGGACTCAAAGGGCAGTAGCAGCTTGTATTATGCAATGTGGTATTTCCAAGAAGTGTGCTTGTATGTGTGTGTGTGTGTGTGTGTGTGTGTGTGTGTGTGTGTGTGTGTGTGTGTGTGCGCGCTTGTGTGTGTCTGATTTTTGAACATATTTCATACATGTTTGAGTTGGGAGTGTGTGCGCATGCACGTGCCTCGTGTTCCATTTAATAAGCTGGTGAGCACTTATTTCCTTAATGGCTGCTTGTGCAAAACTGTGCCCTCGCTAATGCTTCCACGTGATTGGGTTTTGCCTGTGTGTGTCTACACGTGTTCCTAAATGAGCATGTTAATAATGAGTAGGGTTTCAATTTGTAACAGGCTGTTGAGTGTCCTCCACTGTCTCCTCACAGACTTAATGGACAAATTATCCCTTTAGAGAGCTTGAGAGGAATGGAGGGGACAGTGAGTGGCAGGAAGTGTGGTAAACATTGCAACTAGGGGAATGAGGGAGAGATGGAGAATTAGATGGAGAGCAGAAAAGACGCCTGAAAGGGTGGAAACGAAGCATGATGAGATAAGAAGGATGGAGGCAGAAGCAAAGAAAGACATAATGAAGAAGTGGGGGTGGAATTCATGGAGGGAAGAGATGGAGTCAGAAAGGGGGAGACAGTGAGTGGGAAGGGCGTGGGAGGGAGAGGAGGACTGTGAATTTTTTTCACAGTAGCTGATCTCAAGTGCAGGAATACTTAGTTATCCTGCAGTTTTGTAATGTACAGTAATGAAAGCTATCAAGAATGTACCATGCTCATGGTACATACATGGAAACAAGCCAAAGAAGAGGATGGAGGAAGGATAAATGATGCACACCAAGTTCTGCATAATTTATTGAATCTAGCTTTCTATTTAGCATCCTGTACGTAATCATTTTGTAGTGTGACATCTGCACACTAACTTGCTGCTGCTGATGATCTCATTAAGAAAAGTGAGGGGCATTTTTCTGTGTTTGATTTAAAAGAATTTGCTCTGGATCCGGAGAACTGCACAGAACTAAAATGGTCTGCTTCTGCACACTAAATCTATTCTTAAAAGCAGAATAAATTAAACCAGTGCAAATGGCTGAAAATGAGAGTAAAAGGTATGCTGGAATGACACTCTAGCAGATAGGTGGTGGGAGATATTTTTTGCCAGGCAGAGAAGATAATGGACAGGGAAGAAGAGGTAGAAAAGAGGTGAGAGAGAGGGAAGATAAAATGGTGTAGGCACAGAGTGTAGATTGCACTTAAAACAAGCCCATAAAGGTGTTGTTTGCTGCAGCTATTAGCACTCTTCAAACAGAAAAATGTATATAAAAAGCACCATTCAAGAGCTCTATTCAAGCTTCCCTTTGACTCATGCTGTCTTTTGTGTGCGAGTTTAACCGAGTGGTCTCTGGCTTTCACCATCTACCATAAAGCTGTTGTTGGGCACGGTGCCCACATTTCTTCTGGAATCACATAATACGTCTTCTGGCTTTTCATGAGTCTGTTCGGGTTCAAATGACTTAGTGAATATTTGCAAACAGCGGTGTCTGTTGGCTATGTCGAATGCAGCTCAGGTGCTTCTGCAAGTCCAACCTGTGTGGGTGGGAGGTCTCAGGATCCACAACCTGCCTCCTACACACAGACAAACACACACACACACAAAAAAAAAAATTGTTTTCATGCATGGACACATTAAATGTGCACACACCAAACTGATGTTGAGATCACTGAGATTCTGTGCTAAAGGAAAGTGGTTGAAAACATCAGGCTCTATAATCCAGTCCTCTTTTTCTCCTCCTTTAAGCCCTTTAGTCTCCAGCATTTTCTTTTCACCTACAGGTCTTTCCTTTCTACCATCTTGAACATTCTTTTTTTCCTCCCCTTCTTACACATATCTTTACCTTTATTTGGTCTGTTTTTGCCTGTATTCCTCCCTTTCTCCACCACCTTGTGTCTACTAGTCCCCTCTCTCCTCCTTACCCCTAACCCCCACCCCCCACCCCGACCACCACCACCTCGCTCTCCATCTTCCCCTTTCTCTCAAGTGGCTGTGCACTGGAAGCTGTGGGTTTTGATGCTTTTATAAATAGCAAAAGTGTTCCACTGAGAATACCACCAAATGGGATGGATGGATGGATGGATGGATGGATGGATGGATGGATGTCAATGTCAATGTCAAATGGATGGAGTTTAAAAGAGGAGGGAGGGCTGAATGTGTAGGGAGAACAGTGAAATCACCAGAATAAAGGCAGGGTTTAAAAAGTGACCGAGACAGCGGTGTTGTGTCAAGATAACAGAATGAAATGATCAGAGAATAAAGATCTGTACCGTTTTCAAGAGTTCCTGTTATATAACACTATTGTGCAGTCTCTTGTGCCATTCTTCTGTAGTGGGTATAGTGCTGATAGTGAGCCACAGTCGACTTATTGATGGGGCCAAAAATATTGCAGCATTATAGTGCATTGATTGATCATTCCCCTGTGTTATTCAGACACAACAAGCTCGCTTCCTAAACAGCTTAAGCCCATGGCACACTGCAACATAGTATGAATCATACTGTATGTTTTAGGTGGGAAGTCTCACTCTGCTTATTACTATTGGAGGAGATGCTGCATTTTTTTAAAATTGAATTTTGTTGTACTACTGCATACGTTTGACTCCTCAGATTAAAGTGTTTGTGTGCAGCATAAATCTAAATGCAAACAGTCTGACTTTACAGTCTTAGATTTTAAGTTCTTGTTTAAATTGTTCAGTTCCAGTTTTCACTTACAGTTTGGTAACTGGCATTTAAAGGCTATGTTTGTAGTAAGTTTTTCACCTAGTCATTTCACTGTAACACCCAGTGTGTTTCCTCCCATAACTTCCTCTTCTCAGTTTTTAAAGTTGAGCACATGAAAAAAAAAATGTGTGTGTGTGTATGTGCATACTGCATGTTTAGTTTTCTTCTCCGGAGAGAGAGTCAGGAAGCTGAGCTTAAAATTGCTGTTTTTCATCAGCTCATCAGAGGTGGCTATCTGATGCGTCTCTGCACTTCACGCCTGTTATTCCACAGGTGTGTGTGTGTGTGTGTGTGTGTGTGTGTGTGTGTGTGTGTGTGTGTGCGTGTGTGTAAAACAAAGTCTAATTTTACTTGCTGCTGAGTACTAGCTCCTTTTGCTCTGATCTACTTTCACACATTCAAAGTCTCTGATCACTGAGGGTGTTTTTGCTTGTGTGCGTGTGTGCTTGTACTCACTTTCAGTTACAGATTGGCAGACAATCTCCTTCAGGGCTTGGTTGTCCTTGCTGCTGACATTTGCAGCAATACTACACCCGTTGCCACAGTGACACCTTGGAGCTCTGGGCAGATCAGACCGTCCATGTGGGTCAAGCTTGTTTGTCATCTTAAACAAAAAAGGATACAGACAGAATCTGCACAGTACCCAAATTTAGATCATTCCTCTTCAGATTTGCAAAATAAACTGCACTATATTGCCGAAAGTATTCACTCACCCATCCAAATCATTGAATTCAGGTGTTCCAGTCACTTCCACGGCCACAGGTGTATAAATTAAGCACCTAGGCATGCAGACTGCTTCTGCAACTATATGTTAAAGAATGGGTCACTCTCAGGAGCTCAGTGAATTCCAGCGTGATACCGTGACAGGATGCCACCTGTGCAACAAGTCCAGATGTGAAATGTCCTTGCTACTAAATATTCCACAGTCACCTGTTAGTGGTATAATAACAAAGTGGAAACAATTCAGAACAACAGAAACTCAGCCATGAAGTGGTAGGCCATGTAAAATCACAGAGCGATATCAGCAGATGCTGACGTGCGTAGTGCACAGAAGTCGCTGACTTTCTGCAGAGTCAATCACTACAAACCTCCAAGCTTCACGTGGCCTTCAGATTAGCTCAAGAACAGTGTGTAGAGAACTTCATGGAATGGGTCTCCATGGCCAAACAGTTACATCCAAGCCGTACGTCACCAAGCACAATGCAAAATGTTGGATGCAGTGGTGTAAAGCACGCCACCACTGGACTCTAGAGCAGTGGAGACGTGTTCTTTGGAGTGATGAATCACACTTCTCCATCTGGCAATCTGATGGATGAGCCTGGGTTTGGTGGTTGCCAGGAGAAAGGTACCTGTCTGACTGCACTGTGCCAAATGTAAAGTTTGGTGGAGGGGGGATTATGGTGTGGGGTTGTTTTTCAGGAGTTGGGCTCGGCCCCTTAGTTCCAGTGAAAGGAACTCTTAAGACATGTTGGATAATTTCATACTCCCAACTTTGTGGGAACAGTTTGTGGATGGCCCCTTCCTGTTCCAAAATGACTCCACACCAGTGCACAAAACAAGGTCCATAAAGACATGGATGAGCAAACTGATGCACTTGAGTGGCCTGCACAGAGTCCTGACCTCAACCTGATAGAACACCTTTGAATTAGAGTGGAGACTGCGAGCCAGGCCTTCTTGTCCAATATCAGTGTCTGACCTCACAAATGGTCAAAAATTCCCATAAACACACTCCTAGATCTTGTGGAAAGCCGTCCCAGAAGAGTTGAAGCTGTTATAGCTGCAAAGGGTGGGCTGACATCATGTTAAACCCTAAGGATTAAAAATGGGATGATTGAATACTTTTGTCAACATAGTGTAAATAGTGCCGTTCATGGAAACATTGCAGTGTAAATTCAGAAAGATTTTGCAGCAGACTTGCAGCAGTCACTTAAAAGTTAAAAAAGCAAAGACTTACTTGACATTTTAAAAGTTGATCCATATTTAGTATATAGCAGTAGTACCACTTAACACCATCCATCCATCTTCTTCCCCTTATCCTTATCAAACAATTTTTTTCCTGTTATGCAGGACTCCATCATTTCTTAAACAAAAATGTCCACCCATGACAGAGCTATAAACTTAGCCTACCATAAACAAACAGTTGCCTCTTATGTGTAGCTTCTCAATGATGATTCACAATGATAATTTGTTTAACATAATGTGTTTATTTATGTGACACTGTCTGTTAAATAAGAGGTGAAACTAAAGAAGTACAAGTACTTCAGCATTCCTCAGGCAGTATATATGTTCATACCATGTGTCACCATGAGGTTGTGGTTTTGAGAAAAGTGTTATGCTCACATTCAGTTGAGGATGAATTGTAATATGTTTAGGAATCAGTCTTTTTTTTATTTAATTAAATTTTATCTAAGGATGCTCAATCAGAGTACAGATAAGCTTCTTCATGTGGTTCAAGAGCTTTAAGAAAAAGAAAATTGGTTAATGACTGTGTTGGAGTGAAGGCTGTTGTAATAACCTCAAAATAATTTCACGTGCCATTGTTGAAATAAAAAGTTAAGCAGGCTTTTATTTCTGTGTTTGGTAACACTTTCCACCCAATTTACAGTCATCATAAAACTCCAAGCCCCTCCCCCTTGGCTCATCTTTTTAAATGACTGACTCTCCCAACACTTGTCTGTTACCTGATCACTGTCACAGCACCTTTGCATTGCTCATTGCATTGTTGCCTGACTGTAGTGTAGGTGATCTACGAATTGAACTTGATCTATTGCATTCAGGGCAAATTGCTGATGATGATGAGATGAGCTAAATGTCTAAAACATGAGTCATGGTGTGTAGGTGTGATGGCCCACCTGGATTACTAACTGCTGGAGGAGAGAAGCTGCTGTGCTGCTATTGTGGGTTTGAAAGCCTTTCTTTGAAAAGGGATGCAATCGTGTGATGAATTTTGTTGCAAACTGGTTGAATAGGGGAAAAGAAGGATAAAAAGGAGAAAGTACTGGAATGCTCGACTGGGAAGGGCAAAGTCAATCTGACAAACAGGAAGAGCTACACAGGAGGAAGGTATGCTGAAGAGAGGCTACTTGAAAGCATTTGTTACAAACAATGTGGAAAACAATGTGAGGAAGTGAAACTGCCAGGGGTGTGAGATGAACTGGAATTACAAAATAAAAAAATTTAAAAAAGGAATGATGAATTTTCAGAGTCCATTTGTTTGTCAATCACATTTCACAATATTATTGCAATATTGATAGAAAAGTAAAAAAAAATTAAGCATAATATTAGGACATTCATGTTTTTGTGTGTTTCGTATCTTTTTCAGCCAATGAATTACACTCAGTATATCAGTTTAAGGAGTTGGAGAGTAAAAATAGAACAAGTGCATAAATAATTTATAATATTAGGAGTGGGAATGGGAGTTTTAATACAGTATGTTACACACAATACAATGGTGTCACAATACAGCAGCACGATGATGCTGTGCTTGAAAGATGAGACAGTCATCCACAAGATATCTGGTGTAACTAAAGAAAAGATGATCCTAAAAAGGCAAATAGTAGGAATTATGTTTATTCATTGCGCTGTCTTGTTAGTATTGTCACAAACCGGGCCGCACAGCCATGACAAAAAGGGCGATGCACACGAATGCCAATTAAAAGACTTTATTTTAAGTGAAAAAAAGGAGAGAACTTAAACTAACCGTGGTGTAAGTAGGAAGCACAAACAGTGGTTTAAATGACCGCATGGGTGAAGAAATGGTGTATGCAATGTTGTTGAGCACAAAACCCAAACCAAAGAGCAACCAAACTCTAAAAAAGTGCCTCAGGGACGAGAGCCATACAGCCACTGAGCTCTGAGGGCTGGCAAACTGGGCACAGGTGCTGCCTGTGTCACTCTTGGCAAACAAGCCACACCAGCCCTCCAGTGCCTGCAGATGAGACCTGGTGCGCAAACAGGCCGAAAGGAAGGGCGGAGTGGGTCTTCACAGTATGTGTACTCTTTTTCTTCTTATTATTATGATTACGCCTACATTTATTTACTTTTAGACAACAAGTTTCAACTTTTATTGTAAAATAATGTAATTAGCCCACAGGTTCTGTTAATTGTTTTTACACATAACTAATATTTCCCTTAATGGAGATGTTACAGTCTGATGTTTTTGTCTAGATCTTCTTAGACATTTGTGCAAATGCGACTCTCCCCCTTTGCTCGGGCATCTGTAGTGGATCAGCTTTTAGTCGTGGATGTGTGCAAATATTAACCACAAAGTGCAAGTGCGAAGATTGTTTCACAAGAAAAAAACGCAAAGGCAAAATAAATTCAGATAATTAAAGTTTCATTATGTCACTGGAAGATGTGTTTTGTTGGAATGTTGCTAAGATTGTGATAACAGGGGATTTTTACCCCATAAGCATCTCTGGAACGCATCCATTTGCAGACTTGCCACAGGTTTTTGCTCGCTCCAAGTTTGGACTTTCTGCCTGTGGTATGTTTGTCTTCTTGATGTGAGTTTGTTTGCACGCAGATCTTCAATCACAAAATCTGAATCTAAATAGGGTTACACACAGTTTTCAGAGTTGCTCCATTTTTTGTGTGTGTATGTGTGCTGATGGAAATCAGCTAACTATGTCACTATTGCTCCTGAGATGCTTTAACCCATTCATCTATGGATGGTAACCTAGCAACAGGGGCACAAGCTGACAGGAGAGCAGTTATCCCAGACCTCTTTTTCTGCCTCTTTCTCCATTATTCTTTTTGTTTCTTTATTTGACTTTGCCCTTTTGTGCCACCCTCCCTTCACATCTGTCACTTTATCCCCTTCATCCGACACGTGTCCCTTTCTCCTCTTCCCCTCTCTTTGATTTTAACTCCAGCAGTCTTCTTCCTTCACTCGCTCCCTATTAGCTTCCTTATTGTTTGCCGACCATCTAAGTTTCTGACTTTATGGGCTGTCACTTAATGACAGACCCTGTTTCTTTTTAAATATCATCCACCTACGTTATTGTCAATTTGGCATTATCATTTTATTTCATGTACTCTTTTCAGAAGAATGTAAACAACCTCTGTATAGCCATAATGGTAATTTTCCTGTCATGCCATCAAAGCACATTCAAATTTGAGTTTGACAGTAAGAGGGAGAGAGCGATAGAAAGACAAAACAAGTGATATTCAAGTATGTGTCATTGAGTTTTTTTTGTGTGTGGTCTTAGCTATAATTATTGCTAAATGTCTTTGTTGTCAAAACATGTGTATGTTTTGTTTAGCTCCTGCTCTGTTGCCCTCCAAAACGTGCAGTTGCACAAGCAAGCATGAGTGCACACACACAAGCTGCTGTAGTCTTTGTGTTATATGTTCTAGCTACTAGTTACACACACACACATAGCACACACTGTGTCCTGTCTGCTTTGGCCGAGGACTTGCAAACATAATTGTTGTTTTGTTTTGTTTTTGTGTGCGTGTGTGCGTGTGTGTGTGTGTGTGTGTTCTGACAACTACTAACACTGACAACTACATCAAAACAAGGTCATACTTTAACGCACCTTAATTTAAAAAAAGTCAAAGGTTAGGGAACTGAAAATGACAAAGCTTGTTTCATCATGCTTACAGAGTCATGGCTGATAAGATAAAAGTGCCTTGACATTAGAGGGTGGGGACAAACTATAACTGTAGTTATAAAGCTTAATAATTTTCCTATAAATGGTATGAGTTTTCACCAGCCAAGTTCATCCAATCATCACAGACCAAATCCATCCTTATTTTTGCCTGAGTACCTGCATGATCTTTGATGCTATAATCTATCTTGATTAGTATCTTCCATTAGAGACCCTCTGAGCCAAAGTGCCAGTATAATGATTGAGCCAGTTTTTTGTTTGATTTTGTTTTTTTAAAATAAGTTTTAGCTTCAGTAAAGATACTCAGAGTCTTATCCCCCTCAATCTGCAAGTGTTGCAGCGCTACTCTCCTGTATGGATCGCTACTTCATACAGTGTAAATAAGTGGGTGAATGTGAAATACAGTTTGGATCTGCCAGTATGAGCAACTATGATTTCTACTATGAACATCCAGGTTAGCAAAATTAAGAAAATTTCATGAACACTGATGCTAAATCTCTTTTTCTGTTCTCTCATTTTGGCAGACAGCAGTCGTCTGTACAAAACACTGAGCAAGCAGATTCTTATTTTTAGGTAGTCCTGAGCAGAATGAATATGCTCCCAATGAACAATTACATGTTGTAGTAACAGGTTGTTTGAGCAAGCAAAGATACAGTATATTTTGTGGACCGAAGCATCAATTATTTCAGTACATCCTCTAAAATGACAACAATTTCAGGTATAAGTGACAAAGGGTATAATATTGTGTCTGGGATCATGTAATTAATTAAGTCCATGGTGTAAGATCAGCCTTAGCCCATCTCAGCTGTCCACTTGTATGTGTTAATAAGTGAAGGAGAGCTACGTTGCATTTCACAGATCATGTAACTCTTCTGCACAAAATGATTGCTGTGAGTGCAGCCTACTCCAATCAGAGAGGTTATCAGATGATGAAGATGATGATGATGATGATGATAAAATGGGAATAAAAATTGACAAAGAAGATAAAAAAAAAATACAACAGTAAAATGCACACAGAGCAGTAAAATAAACACTTTAAGTTCATTCTTTTATTTCTAGTGTGGAGGCTGAACATTAAAGCTCTGAAACTTTAAACTGGATTCATTTAAACTTTAAAGGTTTAAGCCAAATAAAGGAGATGTGGAAATTGCTTTAGTTTGTTGGCAGATCAAAGCAAAATTAATTTTATTGATTGAATAGGTATTCTTGGTGTGAGTACTGTGTTCTAGTTGCCACAATTCCAGCAGAGTAAAAGAGACTTAGCAGCAATGTCAATTTTATTTCTATAACACATTTAAAAACAATAATGTTGACCAAAGTGCTTTACAAGATTAACTACAAAATAAGTGAGATAACTCCATCGGTCAATAAAATAGAATTAAATATATAACATAAAAACAAACAAACAAAAAATACAATAAATACAGTGCAATAAAAATGACTAACAACACACTAAAACAAGAGACACCACAGCGTAAAACCTGATGGGACTCAGACTTGAATTAAAAGCCAAGTTAAAAAGGTGAGTTTTTAGAGAGGATTTAGAGAGGATGACTGTATGGACTCAGCACTATTAATATAATGTGGCAACTTATTATAAAGTCTAGGGGCTGTAAATGCAAAAGCCCGATCCCCTCTATGGTTAAAGCAAGACCTCGGCTACACTAAGAGCATCTGGCTAGATGATCTCAGTGCTCTTTTAGGGTTATTTAGTTTGAGCAGCTTAGCTAAATAGCTGGGTGCCATTCCATTTAAGACTTTAAAAATAAGGGAAAGAATTGAATGGGGAGTCAGTGTAAATCTGCTAAAACTGGAGTGATGTGATCATGATTTCTGGTGCCCATCAGAAGACGTGCAACAGCATTTTGGACTACCTGCAAATGATGGAGAGATAATTATTCAGTTGTTCAAGACCAGAATACAAAGACTTGCACTAGTCCAATCTAGAGGTGATGAAAACATGAATACATTTTTCGAGGTCCTTAGGCGGAAGATAGGATTTAGCTTTGGCAATTAGCTGTAACTGATAGAAACTGTTCTTGCTTCTCAAATTTAAAGGAACTAGC
>JAMQGT020003572.1:0-25887 GCA_024447675.2 Pterophyllum scalare | reverse complement strand
TATGTTCTAGTACTTGGTTCAGTTAGTATTACTAAATAAAATTGACTATGAAAGTGTCAATTTACAGCCATGTCAATTCCTTTGATTAAATCCACAACCCAAATGCATTACTCAGTGTAGCAGCTGTTTTCACCTGATCCTGCTACACTGAGCTGTAAAGTAATTCCTAGTGGTTCTGCAATTCATCCTCTGTGGTGGCATTTTTTTTTTTAACCTTTACCTCACGCATCTAAGCTACTCGAAGCTCAACACTGACCCCTGTGGGCAAAAGCGAGCACTATACCTCCAACTGCCTTTTTACTATTATCTGCAAAGCATAACCACAAGTTACAAGAATATCAACATGTAATCAGTGGATGTGAAAGACTGATATATAGATTAAGACTAAACTTAATGCAAAATGTTATTAGTTGTTAATTTATTATGAAATTTTCTAACATTTTATGCAACTGTCTTCTGCTCTGTTTTGTAGCACAAGTGAATTTGTAGCCTTTTCTGCTGTCTTTGCAGTCTGCGTGCGATAAGACTGCTCTCTTATCATTTCCCAGCCTAACCATCAGCTAATGATCAGTCTATGAGGGTGGGAATCGGAAAGATAGAACAGAGAAAAAAGAGCGACAAAAAAAATCCGAAATTAAACCCAGCAGGAGGCCATACAGGGAAAATATTCTACATGCAAAAATGGGGATTTGAATGTACTGTTACAAGTTCTTGCTAACATTTATTGAATACTTAGTGAGGACATTTCTTATATTTTCACTGATCCAATTAATTACTGAAGGAAGAAACATGATCATGCATTAAGTGTCACAGTTCATACATCTACACTTCTTAAGATGGAGCAGGTTTGTGTAGGCAGTGTTTAGTTAATCCATCCAACCTGAGTGAGATGTAATCAGACTGCCACATTAACTGAACTCACATCATGTGGGTGGAGTCCGAGTCCTGATAAAATTTTTCTTTATAACAAGAATGTCTTATTATTTCATTTTTAGGCAAAGCTGTGAATAACAGGCAAATGAGAAAAGTGCATATACATCTCTGCAGCCACCTGCAGGTTAGATAAGGCACTGCAGATAAAACAGGGATCAGTGTGATGACACTTTTTCACCAGTTTTTAGTTAAATAGACCACGAGACAAGAAAGATCTGAGCATACAGTGAACCTATCCCTCTGAAACAATTTTCTTGTTTAAATGATACAGTATAGATTTCTATACATTATAGTGGCATAGATACTAATTATTTGCCACAATAATAATTTTAATATGTCTATGGTATACCAGAAAGATTAAACACTTCCTCTTGGTTTTGGGGTGAAGACTGCAGTTCAGATATACTGTTAGTGAAAAACGGATACTGAATTGTTGTTAACAACATAATATAATCAGATGAATGGATTAATGATAATTTCATTTTTTGCTTGGTAGACAGTGCTTTCACTGAGCAACACCATCCTTTTAATTTATTCAGAGACATCTTAGGGTCATTTGGCTGCCAGATACAACCACCGCAATCCTAAAGGCTTACAGTGAGGGAACCAGGTAGAATGTCTAACTGGCAAAGACATAAAGAGGGTTTCATAAATTTTTTTTTTACAACCGTAGAAGTGCCAATGGTACATGTACTATCTGGCAGGGAAACAAAACATTAAGAAGACACCACAGAACAAATGGACATAGAGTCCAAAGAGGATCCACAGCAAAAGCTCCCTTCCCCAGCGTAACCATCATCATATTCACTTTCTGTTTCAATATATTTAACCCAGTGAGACCCATGCACTGAATGCATTGGTTAAATCGCAGTTTGAGGGGCTTGCTAAATGTGTGAAGCAACTTCATGAAGTACACGTAAATTAAAAGATACGGCGTGTAAAATCTTACCACTAGATATCAGTAGATTGCAGACTGCAGTCAACTGAGTTCTGTTTTCTTACCTTACCCCTCCCAAGTCAACAACATAATCTTAGCTATGGTGGCTGCTGTAGGACAAACAACTCTGGCCACTGTTCATCTGTGGTGAGTGTAGGTTTTCAGTCCACTATTTATCTCAGCTGGTGTCCATGTCTATTTACTTTGTGAAAAGAGTCCGATACAGTCTGATGAGTTACTGAGGCTCACTTCTGCGATACCTCAGCGATACTGAGGTGAGCTGTTGAGGATATCCTGAACTTTTCTGTTGGTAAGCACTGCTGTTTTTGCTGCTCTTTGCTGCTCTTTGCTGGCATTAGTGAAGCTTTCTTTTAAATGGATCTAACACTGTTGGAATCGAACACTTAGCAAATAAACTCTCATACGATGTGAAAATGTAATCAAATTGTTTATTGGGGTAAAATGTGATTTTTAGGACACTCAAGCCTGACATTAGCTGGAATAATGTGAGCTCATAACCAGCTGCTGTTGTTGTTTAGCTGGCTCGTTGTCAGCTGTCCAGAGATGGGAGGGTCACATGTCTAATTTGCTGACAATAAGTAATTGTGAAAATATCTGGAATAAATGAGCATGTTTATGTACATTTTTGTGTGTTAGAGTCTTTGACTTCAGTCAGATGAGGCTTGCGGTGAGGAGGAAGAGAATGAGATGGAAATGAGGGAGGAGAGGGAGCAGTGGTGGAGGAGGAGAACTACATAAGGAGAAAGAACTGAAGAACGTTTACATGTACAAATGTTAAATGGCCATATATAGTCTGAAGGAGCTATTTGTGATCTTTCAACTAAAAGCAACTTATAAGGCGTACAACATATGTGGCGTGTCTCTAGTCACATACATAAAACACGATTAGGCAGGGAATGGCGATGTCCATCGCTGTACTCAAGAGGGCGGAGCAACATGGCAGCTTCCACAAACTGGTGCCTGCTCCTGTGCAAGCTGAAGCATGTTCAAAATGCAAATGCATGACAATACTCTGAACAGTTCTTATCTAATCCCTGATATCAATCAAAAGTGACACTATTAACATAATGGCAAAGGACAAAGTTACTTCCTTGACGCACTTAACACTTCCTGTAAATGAGTAACAACGACTAAACAACGTTAAGCAGCTACAAGATACAAACACCTACAAATATGAACCTGAAAATGGATTTGACTCCTGTTTTTCTTCAGTTTTCTTCAGACAGTAAAGTAACAAACTCAGACTCAAGAAACCAACCAAACAATCAAAATTAAATCAAATATGTCTCACGTCTTATTCATTTTTATTCTTGAGGCACAAATCTTGATGATTTAATGCCAGATAATCAAGAGGGCAGGGAGATTGCATTTGTTATTGTCCCTGCTATTGCGCCACTCCAATAAATTCTCTAGGCTCACGCTGTGTAGAGTCAAACATTTGATACATTTGCCGAATGACCTTTTAAATCACTGACAGCATCGTGTAAGTTTTGAACCTGGAGATAACATTTCATAGAAATGAGGCCATTACAGAATGACATAGGTCTCACTAGCTGAGTCAAGAATGATAAATGATTTGATGTTCAGTCATACCTCAATCTGCCCAGAAACACTGCCAAAAACTGCAGTGGCTTGACCACTTGAGGCTGGCTCCAAAAAGTAAGTCAGTGCCCACAGACTCCCATGCCAACTTTAAGCAGAAATCAACATGTTTACAGTCTGGTTCAAATAATGCTTTTGGGCTGCATATTTCAACAACTGTATGAAAGTTTTTTTAAGAAATACTCAACTATATAAACTGTATAAAGGAGGCTTGAAAGTATGAATTATTATGGGAATGATTGCTTTAAGAGACAGGCCTTATTGAAATAATTGAACTGGACCTCTTGATTGTGTTTATCATCCAAAATGCATATTTAATGCAGTTACAAATAATATGACCATGGTGAAGTAAATACATTTGTCTTACATGCGAAAGCTCAGGGGTTCACAAGCTAGTGTACTTCTCATGCTGGTCCCAAGCCCACATTAATAAGAGGGTAGGGTGAATAAGAAATCAAATATGCTGATCCATCAGCTGTGGCATCCCCTTGGGAAATAAGGGAGCAGCTGAAAGTACTTCTGATCTGACAAATAATATGGCCTGCTGTCCTGTTAATTATCGTAACAGCCCATCTAAGTCTGTGCCTCAGTTACGGTGATTGAAATGCTAGTATTTTATTAGTATGTCACTGAGAGCTAATAAGAATGTGTGTCTGTGTGATGCATTCATGCAGTCCATGGATGCAGTTTGGTAACCAAGCATGTGGGCATTCGCTGATAACTCGTCCAAATGTGGTCACACGTGGATCCAAAAATCTGAGCTGGCCCCTGTCCTAAAATCAAGGTTTCAAAAAATTTGAGTCCACAAATCTTTTATATATAGTGTATGGTTGAAGCAAATCTAGTTTCTACTAAGTATACTGTGTTGATTTCTGAAGCTTCACTTGCATTGAGTGTACTCCAGGTTCACTTTCATTGCACACAAAATAGTTAAACCTCAAGATCTTCCTTCAACATCAGCATATGTGAATAAATTCCTGTTAATTATTACTCTGTAATACAAATGAATGCAGGCCGTACATGAATGATTTCTAATTCTGATTCTAATATTTTAGTTCCATCCTTCACCTCTGCCAACAGCAGAGGGAGACAGATGACTGGTACTCTCAAACTTTAAAAGTCTTGTTAAGCCAGAAGACTGCACAGGTGTGTGTGCACTGTATATGTGTGCATGCTTCTGAGATACACTTACTGGTAACAGTGAGAACATTGGTCTTAACCTCAGCTGAGATCTGGATGCGACCTCTCCTCTCAGTGTGGTCTGTGCCACACAGGCTCGGCACGTTGGCCACACATCGCTTATAGGATGTTCATCATACAGTCTGAAAAATACACACAGATATAACTGTAATCTTATGCAAGAGTGTTATTTATGGTGATATTTGTGACATAAAAATACTTTAAAAAGCAATATTGAATATAAAGTATACTAAAACACACACACATGTACACGAGTGCACTGAAGAAGACTTCTTCTTTTGGCTGCTCCCTTTTAGGATTCACCACAGCAGATCATCTGCTTTAACCCGAGCTGTCCCTCTGATGTACTCATTTCTAATCTTGTCCATTCTGCTCACTCCCAGTGAAAATCTTAAGACCTCCAGCTCTGCCTCCCGTCTCTTTGTCAGTGCCGCCGTCTCCGAACCATACATCATAGCAGGTCTCACTACCGTCTTGTGACCTCCCTTTCACTCTTGCTGCTATTCTCCTGTCACCAATCACCCCATCTCCACCTGCTCCACTCTGCCTGCACTTTCTTCTTCACCTCTCTTGTGCTTTAATGACATAAGGTATAAATAATGTTGTACAGATATCTATAGCTAATTAAGTATGGTTACTTTTGTGCATCCCTTTGTATATAGCAACATCTAAATACTGTAATCTAAATATGGATGGTGGAAGGGTGTACGACATACGGTCACATCTCATGCCCTGGTGTATGAGACCATAGAGTAGAGAGCCACAGTGGTCACAGAAGGTGGGGCTGGAGTAGGTGTGGATCTTAAACTTGTGCTTTGCCCTCGGGTCCTGAAGGGTTAAGAGAAGACAAAAACAAAGACAAACAAAGAGGGTTAAATGCTTTTTCACTAGAATCATATTCACTCACATACTCCATCTTCTTTTTAACATAAACATAACTTTCAAAACTACAGTGTAAACATTTCCTTAATGATGGCGCTGTTCAAAGTGTGCACCATCCAACCCATTAAAATAAAAAAACAAAACCAAAAACAGAATGAATGAATCTTTGCCTGTTCCCCTCCTCCTCCATCTGTTTGATATTCTTCTTTTATCACCAGCATTCATCTCAGTCTCTCTCTGACTTTCCACTTTCTGCCGTTCTGAATGGTAATGGTACAGGAAAGTTTGACAGGTGAAGTTATACAGAGGCAACTGCATTGTAATCGGATCAAGACATATTTCCTCAGAATTTCTTTGTTCATTTCAATTTAGAAAGACTTCAAAGGATGCTGCGTAGCGTGTCTGTGTGTGTCTGTAGGCACAGTAGCGACGCAAAACTTTGCATGGAGTCAGTCTTCCATGACATCTGTTAAAGTCGACTGAATAGCAGATACAGTGCATGGCTAAGAATTCACGTGAATCTACCACGCACACACAGAGTTGTGTCCCAAATCACACACACAGATCTGGGTGTGGCTGCACTGATGCTTCTCTTGCCAAATTCCCTTACTGATAAAAATGAAATAAGTCATACTGTAAGAGCATCAGTAACACTGTATGGGAAAAGGGCAAACAAAAAAAAGAAGGAAAAACTGTCAATTATCTTCAATTTGGTCTTTTCCCCTTTTTGATGTTAATTATGTGCATTGGACTGACAAAAAAATTAGATGCCATTACTTTTAATGGACATTCATAACCGAAGCATAACTAGGGCGGAAACAGGGGCTATTTCTGTCTAATGAGTCTTGTGAGTTCATGTGTGTGTGACACCTGCAGCCACACCTGGATCTAAGCACTGTGATGGGAACGATGACTACTGAGAGGCTGCTTATTCTTACACTCACACAATCACACACATGCACACTCTCTCTCTGCCGCATGAACCCATGGGCCATGCGCATCCAATAGACCGCTTGTGAAGGATCCAAATTGTGCAGTGAAGCGGGCATACTTCAATGTGGGAGTTTAAATATTTCTGCCAAGGGGACCCATTGCAGTCAGCAAACATGCAGATACAGAATTTAATATGATTTGTAAGGGATCTCCTCCAGTGGAAAGTGCTTTGATGACATCAAATAGTCAAGTGCTTACTGATTATTTTCCTTATAAGCCAATTTAGACAGCCACCACAAGTGCCAGTTTTCTTTGACATGTGCGTTCAGGCCTTTTAATCTCATGAGCCAGAAAAAAATGAGATGATTGATGTCTTCCTCTCCTCCACACCTGTCCTGGAAATAACATTGGATTTAGGTGGCCACTGCCTGAATTATACCGAGGGTCCCCACGGTGTCTTCAGGAGTGTGTCTCTAAGCCTGAATGCGTGGATGTCTGTGATTTGTGTGTACATTTCTATACACAACTTTGTGTTTGCAGTTGTGCATTTGTGTATTTGTTCAAAATACTGTTTTTCGCCTTTCTCAAGGACAATACCACCTCCAGTTTATTTTTTGTTCCACATAAAAACAAGGGAACATTGTGCTGTGAAGCTCCAGTGATGAGCAGCAGCAGACAGAGAGCAGTATGAGGGCTGATTACAGAGTGTGCCAGCTTCTTTATAAACATGAATGATTAAATGCATCCACAGTGAAAACTCAAACATCAATGAGCCAAAAAAATCATTAAGAAGAATTCAAGAAAGTAGTGAATAGGAGAATAAAGACACCACTTTTATTGTCTCCCCCTCTTTGATTAATTTTATTTTGATGGAAAATTACTTTAATAAGAAGAAAAATTACCCTTTTTTCTTTTTCCATAAAAGTCAAGATATGAGCAAAAATGAGTCTCGGCTTGAAACAGGAAAAGGCTGATGCTCCCATGTATCCTTCCATGCACCCTAAACTCCTTCTTACAGGACCAGAGCATTGTCATCAATAAGGTTGCCTCAATATGACAGGAGTCTCAAGGTCAACTCTAGTCTCAAGGTCAAATGTAATGGCTAATGTTACTGTCATGAGCGGCAAAAAAAAAAAAAGCAGTGAAAAAGCCTGGTAGGTTTACTGTAATCAATCCAATGTTTCCATATACTGAACAGTTATTTAAAGTGAGGCCCAAAGTAGAAAATACCATGCATACTGTACCATGCAATTGCAAATGTTATTCTGCAGAATTTTCAGTCACAGCTCAACAATCAGTTTAATATAGCATCCTAAAATGATAGGTTAACTAGAGTGTGTTGGATGTGCTGCCAACTTTTGCATTTAACACTTTCAGATTTGAGTGTGAGCTGATCAGAATTGGCAATTTCAGTATTTGGTCTAATTATTTATTTATTTTTGTAACAGTATCTGGTCACAGCTTCACTGGCTCCAGCATCTCTCAGTCTAAGAACACAGAATAAGCTGCATGTGAAGCGTCCTCTGTCAAAATGAAATTACAATTGTTCATTCAACTTCGAGTCTGGTGTCATCATTTAAGTATAAAATAACCAATTTAAGAGAACACAGACAGGCATTTTGTTTTCCCCTTCAAATCTTCTCCATCCTCGCTGTTTAAATTAACCTGTTCAAATAGTCAATCCAGTCTCAGAGAGGGTGTGCTGCCAAAAATAAGCAAATACAAGGGATTTGTGCTTCTTCCCAGACTTAAAGCAGGGATCTTTTGCATGTTAGGCAAATGTGTAAACCACTACACTATAGAGCCACCAGGCAAGTTTAATGCTGATATATGTGTTTTGGGGTATTATCAGTCATCTCAGGAAATTTGCTTACCAAAATGTATTGACACATGTTTTCCTGCCTACAGTGTACGTCAAGTGTTTAACAGTTTCAGCTTTTTATTTCACTCAAGAAGACTCAAGTAACTTAAAGCAGACAGTTGGTGGTTTTTAACAAATTAGGCTTTCTTTATTCTTTTTCTTTTTTTGAGCTTCTAAACTAAAAACCCGCTCATAACATCAGCCCAGTATGACAGGACAGTGACTAGCCAATTAGTCCATGCTCAATACCCTGTTTTGACCATTTTCCTGTCATTGTGTTGTCTCTCACTCTGCTCTTCTTTTGTTTTTTCTAAAACGCTACTGTCTTTTAAATTCCCTGGCATTAGCATCAGCCTGCTCACAAAAATTGCATACGAATCCTGTCATATTCTTCACACCCTGTGTGACAGGCGGATCTGCGCTGACAGTCACTCACATGAAAACTTTTTTTCCTTCACTCATTTCGCCTTCAGTCCACTTACTCTTCTCAAGCGAGTACTCACCGCCTTTCTGACACATCGATGGTGGCATTATCGCTGCACCGACTACAGCTATCATCAAACTGTGTCACATCAACAGGCACCCTTAAGGTTTTTGTGGGGTTTATTTTGTATGGCGCTCAATTATAAATATATAAACATGCTCATGTCAGGCAATTCTTATTAGCACGTCCTTTCATATATTTCATATATATGACATATATTCTGCCATCATATCTGACTTGGCTGTGCTTAGGTGAAAAAAAACAGCTGTCTTTAATAAGATGAAAAAAAATTCAACACACTACTCAATGCTAAAATTAGGCATCCAAACAATCAGAACTGAAGGAAATGTTAAAACAGCTTACATCTTAAATTTTAGTAGCAAAAATAAATACATAAATAATAACACATTATTTATCTTGTAACAATATCAAGATAAACTAAAAAGTAACTGCATCTGTTCTTGGTCCTTGGCTGTGGGGTTAAAGACACTTATTGTAGCTTGGGTCATCACATAATATGAAGTAATGAATACACAGTGCAACATTTAAATTTCGAAAAACTTAAGTTAGCCTGACTCACAATATTGTTACTGAAAAAGTATGTGCATTTCCCCAAAGACTGTGAAAGTAAACCAGCCACCCACTCTAACTCAATAAGATGCTGTAAACTTTCCTCCAACAAAAGTAAAATGTAATATAATGGAGGCTGCAACAGCTGCTTTTGCTGTCCTGATCAATAAAAGAAATGCAGTGCCAAGTGTTTACCTGACTCAGGCTTATAATTCTTCCACTGGGAAACATGTAAGTGAAAGTGTGTGAGATCTTATTTAAAGGATTTGAGCGAAACAGATTTTTCGAGCGATCGTTCTTGGAAAAAGAGCCTTGAAAGAGCCGTGAAGAAAGAGAGTAATAACGAGATAGGGGATGGAGTCTGCCACGCTGCATATTTAACAGCAATCTCTCCATCAGCCTTCCTCTGCCTTTCAAAGGTTGCCTTGCAACTTCAGTGTGTCTTTAACCATCCCTTCAGGCATATTGCTAAATGTCTCATCATACCTGAAAAAATACCTTTAGCTCATATGTTTTTGAAATCACATTTGTATTGTCTATATGCAGAAATGAGAATAGCCGTACACTATAGGTGCATGTGTAATTGCTGTATTGGTGAACCTGGAGAGGCACTGCAAACAAAAATGTCAAAAAGGGGGAAAAGGCAAGTAATACATGGAATCAAGGAAGTGCTCTGAAGGAAAAGATTGGTTGCTTTATTTTGCTGTTTAGAGAAAAAAAGGGGAACACTAATAATTCACATATTGTGAGGGTATGTCAGCCAGCTACGTGGCAAGCTAAAGTTTTACCTCTTTTGGGTCTTTATGCTATGCTCTAGCTCACACAGCTTTGGAGGAAAAAGCAAATAAGCAAATTAAGCAAAAAACAAACAAACAAACAAAAAAACTTGGACAAATCTGTAAAAATAAAAACAAGTCTTCATCTACTCATCTTCTCTGACAAAATCAACAAATTGATTAAATCTGCTGATATCGTTCCACATCCTCCTACACTGCCTAGTTTCACATAATGTCATTTTATCACTCTTACTTTTTTCCTACACATATCATCCGTCATATGTTTCCATATAAGAATCTACCCACTACACTCTAAAAAGTGCATGTGCAGGAAGTCAAAGTCACTTAAAATTTTGAGTGAAAATCTACATAAACTGTCTATTTTGAAGCAATGCCATCCTTATGCATCCAGCTTCTCTCTCTCTCTCTCTCTCACACACACACACACACACACACACACACACACACTTACACTATACACCTTCATGCCTGAAATGTAGGTTTCATTAGAGGAGCTCATCCCTCGACCTCTCCCACGGGGAGCCCATTCTATTAACCCAGATCTATAATTGAATTCATCTTTTAATAAACATACATAGCTGACAGAGAAAGAGAGAGGGAGAGATGGGCAGAAGGTAAAAGGGAGAGATGGGCTCATCACCACAGGGCACAATACAATATTTCTGGTAATAAAATCTTTCTGACAACTCTGTCTTTCTGTTTTCTTTGTATGACAGAATTGTCAGCATCAAGGACTCAGAGGCATGATCAACCAGAAGAGTTTTTTTTTTATAGCTGATGTACATTTATCAATATTTATTGTTTAAATACATTATATTTGCTAGTGTAGCATGAAAATACTGGACTAAGTGCTGGTAAACTCCTCCTCTCCATGTCAACTCAGAAAGGCTGTGTGTGCACGTGTGTGTGTGTGTGTGTGTGTGTGTGTGTGTGTGTGTGTGTGTGTGTGTGTGTGTGTGTGTGTAGGTGAAGACATTGTGTGAAGTCTGACATTGTAATTAAGAAATTAATTTAAATACAGAATGTTAATAACAAAATTTGAGCACTTGTTAACAAGGTGTTTGTAATGAGACAAATATGCATATGTTTATATATCTGATCCGTCTTGACCAAAATCCTCATCTTCGCTAACTAAAATAGTTATATGACAAAATCCCATTTTCAAGGAAAACAGATTTGTGAGTGAGTGTTGTCAGAGGCCTCGTCATCCTCCTTTCTTGTAATCAGGAGGCTTCTTGCCTTCTTGTCATCTATATTTAAATGAACAACTAGTTAGAAGCAGAGGTACCCTACATTCTCACTGTGCAGTAACCAAGGTCGTAAGGCCATGAACTCATTAAAGAGATGACATAGTGGGGATGGTGAGGCCCCGTAATTAAGAGCAGTGGCTCCCTGAGTGGAGTGGCATTTAAATAGAGGACAGAGTTTGGTATGGTGGAGTGGGAAACAATGGGAGAAAGATTAAGAGACGGGAGAGTTGCATGTGCGCCAAATATAGAAATATATAGATAAGTGCCAGTAAGGCTGAGGGGGACATACAGAGGAAATAGAGAGGAGATTATAGAGATGTGGAATGACATTTGAAGTCACTAATGAAGAAAACGGCTTTCATCTGATCAAGATGAAGGAGAAGACCAAGAGGAGAGGAAGTAATTTGAAAAAGTGTTAACCAGCTGTAAAAACATGTACACAAAATCATTAAACAAAGTTATTATCATATAAAGAGAGCAGTGGAGAGTGCCATGGCGGTCGACATCAGTTTAACAGCAAGTCAATGCAAGTATAATTAAACTGGTAATTTACATGAAAACTGAAAATATTTTCTAGGTCAAAACAGAAATAATTGAATGATGCACTCTTTAAGTTCTAATTTTATCAATGTTGAAGAATAAAACTAAACTCAGGCGAATGTTTAGACAAGTATATCTGTGCCTGGCCTGGCATTTGAGGTGCTGCCTGGGACAGAGGCTATCAAAAAAGAAACTATTTGTGGCACTGCTCTGTGGCAGAAGGAGTTAAAGGAAAAAGAAATTAACTACTTGTTAGATGTATTTTGAGTGGAAAGATTGCAGAGAATTATCAGCTATACAGTTCATTCCACAGGAAGCCAAACAGCGTTTTTCTGAAGGCGGCATGCTAAGTGTGCTTGTCAGCCTGAAAATGGTACTCCAGAGGCAGGTAAAGACATGGCTGAGGAAGTTAAGGAGGGGCTTTTGAGAGAAAAATGGCATCCTGAGAGTACTCTTAAGAGAGAAAGAGAAATAAAAAAAATGGCAGATCATTTTGCTCCTTTTCGGAAGGATATGCTGGAGAATAGATTTGCATTTTAAGAACATAAATCAAAGAAAAGACAACTTGTCGGCTCCTTAACAGAGTAGCACACCACTTAACAGCACTTCGTGTTGTTAGAGCGGATGAGAAGGTGAAGAGAACATTTAAAGAGAATTAATAATAATATGAGGGTGGCACAGCTTTTAACCTCTGACAATACTCTTTGAATTCATGTCAAAGAATGCAAATTGTGATCTGTGGCTTGTGCAAGACAACGCCACAGAAACACACAATCAGCATGGAGTTTTTTTCAAACTTTAAAGATACTAAAGAGATAAAGGGAACATCTGAGTTTGAGTTATTTATAGTATAAAATCTCTGAGCGCACAAAGAAAAGTAACAAGTGACTACAGGCAGCAATTACAGTTACTTTGGCTCCCTGTAGTTAAATATAAGGTCATAATTTTCTATGAAGGCCAATAACTGTAATACAGTGGTTATATTTGGCAGCTGCAGGTGTTACATGTCTTTTCTGAATTTTACAGTATCACTTTTCTTGTTCTGAGTCTATATATGCATTTACTAGAGAAACTCTTAGCGGTTCCAGTTGAACTGTCAAGACAGAAAAAAGAAAGAGAGAAAAAGATGGAGGCTGCTCAACCGTAACACTGGTGTCGACAGGTGACGGAGGCTCGTGAATGGAAATTCTCTGCGTCTCTCACTTTCCACGTGTCTTTCACTTGCTTGTGCATATTCTTGCTCTCACACTCTCAGCCTTCAGTTTAAAATGATTCATTTATTTGTACTCACATCTGACGCAGGCCCTTTATCAGCACCTGGACAGGAGAAAGTGACAAACTCATGGCAACGTTTGTGAACCACGAAACAACACACTGTGAAGAGAGAAAAAGAGGAAGAGAAAACATGAGTATTCTGTACACAGTAAAGACATTCTTGGATGTAAAAATGACAATCTTAAATTATTTCTTTAGCTTTGACCGGTGAACACATAGTGCTTGTTTTCCAGACTTTTACTTGCTGTTTTTAAAAGATTATCAAACCTTTTACCCCAGGCCCATAACCCTAAAATGTCAATTTGGCAGCCATATATGGGCCAGAATCAGCTCATATTTGGCCCTTCAGTATTTGGGTGGAAAAATCTCCAACATTCAAAGCTTTTCTTGGATGTTGGCTGCCTTTTGTTCAGTTTTCTGTCAATATGATCCCACACTGTTTCAATAATGTTGAGGTCCAGGCTCTGGGGGGATCAAAGAGCCTGGACCTCAATATTGTGTGTTTTTTCCATCCAGGTATGCTTTTACTGCACTGGCAGTGTGTTTGGGATCTTTGCCATGCTGAGAAATGAAGCTGTTTTCAATCAGATGGTTTCCAGATGGTATTCTCCTGTGTTCATGATTCCATCAATTTTAAGAAGATCTCCAACTAGACTGGCTGAAATGCAGCCCCAAACCATGACAGAGCCTCGACCATGTTTTACAGATGGCTGTAGACACTCTCTGTTGTACCTCTCTCCTGATCTCCTCTGTATATACTGATGGCAATAAGAAACAAAATTTTCAAGTTTGGATTCCTCACTTTATCAGACCTGTTGCCACAGATTTTCAGTCCAGTTCTTGTATAATCTGGCATACCTCAGCCTTTTCTCCCTGTTTCCCTTCCTTAAGAATGGCTTCTTCACAGACACCATTTCATTGAGACCATTTCTGATGAGGCTTCAGTGAATTATTAGATGGATCAACTCTCAGAAACATCTCTCAGGTCCTGTGTTAGGTCTTTGAAGGACCTAGCTTTCAGATACTGTTCGTCTGCTGTAGACGGTTTTTAAGGCCTACCACTTGTTCTTTTTTGTCCTCTACTTGTCCAGTTTCTTCAAACTCTTTGAGGACCCACTGAGCAACAAGATACGCCAAGTTTTTGGCTAATAGCTCTTTGGGAATCAATTTGGTGGTGCAAAAATACTTTTTTCATGCCCGTCAAACTGTTATCCCTTCCATTTTTCAGACTAAGGAAATGGGACAAATTATGTGTTTTTGCAACAGGCTGCTAGTAACAAAGTGTCTAAAGACAATTTAAAATTAGTTATTTGCTAAGTTGTCTGTGATGTTCATCTCTTGAGTGAGGTGACTTTTTATGCTTGAATAATTCAGAGGTCAGTGTTAAGGGACTTAACAAACAAAAAATAACATTCCTGTGAAAATGGTCGGGCTCAAGGACTGGACTGAAAGTGAGTGAAAAAGCAGCCAATGTCCAAAGAAAAAATTTGAAAGAGCTTCAGAAAGCCTGGAGAACTGTTGCTCAAAAACACTTTGAAAATTACAAGAGGGTCTGGCTCCTTGGAAGCAAAATTTAAAGCAAGTGGTTCAAGACTTGTGCACAGTACTGCAGGATTCACACAAAAAATATAGTCATAGCTGACTACAGCTAACATAGATTATATAACAAGCACACTAACCATCTTTATCAAGATCAAAACATCCCAGCCACAGGAGTATTATCGGCATTTACTGACTCACTGACTTAAATCTTGTTGAGGCAAAATCACTGATATTTTTAGAAGAAGGCTTGATGAAAGCTGAGTTATTTTGTTGTCCCTAGGCTGATAGAAGCAGCACTTATTTAACATAAGAAAAGCTTCAGCAGTGGTAAATGTACACTGGGATTCACACCCACACTCTCCTATTGTCACTCTGGCACCGTTGAATCACTGTCAGCTACTCTGGATGAGAGCACCTTCTAAATGTCTTGGATATCCTGTTAAATGTAACCTCATTTATGGTACAATATGTACAAATAATGACTTATTATTAACAGAATTTGCTGTGTTTCCAAAGTTTACTGTGTCAACAGATTAAAAAAACATCTAAATGTTCATTCAAGGTTGAAGGATTTTTTTTTTTTAAATAACAAGCATACACATCAACACACATGAAAGATCAAAGAAAGTCTATACAATCAGAATCCAAATGAGATGAAAAGCATAACATGGCTTTACTTTCTGTGTTGGTAACAATCAGTGGTGCAGAAACATGTGAAAGCTTTGATGCACAGTGAGTCTGTCATCTCCCCCCAGATCAATGTCAGCTCCACTGACAGGCAAGACTAACAGAGGAAGCTAAATATATCTCACATACACAGTCCCTATGACTGTGCACAGGAGTATATTTACATAGCATGTATGTCAGATGGAAAATGCAGAAGTGTACTAAATGCACTTTGAGGATAGTCGTAGCCAAAAACAGGTTATAAAACAACTACTGAAACTCTTGCTGTCACTCTGTTAAAGCACACTAAAAATAACAAACTGATTAATAAATTACCAAGTGTTTTGTGAATCACCTGAGTTATTTTTTAAGCCAAAAACACTACTTAAAAAAAAGTCACAACTTCTAGTGAAGGTTTGCTTCTTTTTGTTGTGCCTCATTGAGTATGCATACATCTATGAATATGCAAATCTGCCCTTGCCTCCCCCCTCAGCCACTTGCATGCATTGGCCCTGTTCTTCCTTTGCATCTGAGCTTCACTCACAGGTTATCTTGCAAAATGGAAAAAAAAAAAGAATAAGAAAAATTAGTTTATTTGGTTAAATTGTAACTCAGGAGGAACTCAAATCTAGTGCTGTTCTTGTTAGTTAAATGATAGAAAAAATTTAATAAAATCATAGAACACATGAACATATTTATTAGGCTTGAACACACTGGAAATTTAACTGTGTAAATTAAAAGTATCATCACAAGCAAAGCATTTAAATGACAAGCTCAGTACACTTACAGTTGGTGTCAAATCACATAACATCATCTTTACTTTTACTTGTTTGACAATGACATACACACAGATGCGAAGGAGAAACAAACAAGTTTTGCAACAGAGATAAAAGCAGATTTTCCTGCTGAGCTGAAATGAAAGGAGTCCATGAAGACACCTTTGACCTTACAGCTTAATAATGTGTTGCTGGTGTTTAATAAATCTCTTATAAGTTAGCCCCATTCCCAGGCTGATGGAGTTGGGCCTGTATGTTATGTAATGCAAGGCGGGAATGATCAGCCATGTTTCATTCTCTGTATACCTTCTGGCATATTGAAAACACTATATTAGTAAAACAGCTATATGTTGTTGATTGTTGATCAGCAGTTATCACCATGATCTCACTTACATCTCTGGAGATCAGTTTGCATTGTGTCATATTCTATCTAATTTCTGCCTATTGGCAAACCTGTGGTGATCATAGGGGTTATAATTAACACAAAGAAACTTTCTCCAGCACACACATAAATCATGCGCACCTCAATGGTACTTCACTCCCACGCAACATCCTCTCTTTGGTTACACCACCTACTCACTGCAATGATACTGTACCACATACACACACACGCACACACACAAAGACCACCCACTCATTCCAGTGATATCGCAGATTGAATACACAGGGTGTGAGGGTGGAGGGATGGGAGTACAGAGAGAAATGGTGTGAGCTGTGTGCACATATTGCTTCAAGGCAACTGCTCTTTTCGAGTATTGCTACTGCCAAATCCCTAATGAAAACACACTAATGCATGCGCGCACGCGCACGCGCGCGCACACACACACACACACACACACACACACACACACACAGAGATCTGCTACTAAAATAGTGGTGTATGCCATTCAAGGATATGACCTTTGGGCCAAAGCAAACACCTCCTTACAAAAATAGTGTCAGAACTAAAATACGCCCCTTTTCCCTTTTCAAATCAGTGAATTACTTGCTCAGTCCTATACACATTCATTTTGCTGACTTGACACACTCACAGAGGACATAGGGCATCACCTAATCTTACAAACACACCCCAATCCCATATGCCAGATTCATGGTCCCACACTGTCTGACACAAAGAGAAGGAGGCCTTCTTGAAAGAAGTCCTCCAATTAGCCAATTGTGGGTAATCCAACTGCTGAGACACAATGCACAGGTCAAGTAGTGACATTTTTTTATCCAAT
The DNA here is from genome assembly GCA_024447675.2 of Pterophyllum scalare. Lineage (NCBI taxonomy): Eukaryota > Metazoa > Chordata > Actinopteri > Cichliformes > Cichlidae > Pterophyllum > Pterophyllum scalare. The sequence continues at coordinate 8,398 of JAMQGT020003572.1, read as the reverse complement.
GCTGTTAACAATTATTGGGAGTTGCATGCATTGAGACAAACAATAGGCCATGCCAGTTAACCAGTTGGATGCTATTAAATGACTGCAGAAGAAGAGGGTGCAATTGTGAGATCATGTAATTTCCAGTCAAAAGACATGCTTTGTTTCATATTTATATCACACAGTGTCATTATTGGTCACATGCTCTAATGTTGCTCTAATCCCGACTGGAAATGACGGATTGCATATCAGTGACAATGGGCCGACCTATTCGGTTCTATCATTATTCTGTGTTTACTGCCTAACGAGCCAGTAGCAGTGCATTGCTTGCTAGTGGGAGATGTAACAAAGAATGGATGAAACTAAAGGTCAGTTTGAAGGTATTCCAAACTTGCTGTCTCTCTCTGCTCTTTGGTCTTGCCCCTCACCCACCAAACATTCGTGGCAGATGGCTGCCCCTCCCTGAGCTTGGCTCATCTGGAGGTTTCTTCCTGTTAAAGAGAGTTCTTCCTTCCCACTGTTGCCAAGTGCTTGCTCACAGGGGGTCGTGTGATCGTTGGGGTTTCTTTGCAGTATTATAGCCTCTTTATCTTACAGTATTAAAGCACCTTGAGGTGACTGTTGTTGTCAATTCGTGCTATACAAATAAAGTTGAATGGAACTACTTATCTTGGCATGTTTGCTGCAGTTTCTGATTTAACTACAGTGGTCGAGCACGTTGAAACAGTGGAAAAGTTCAGATGACAATGCTTCCTGTGTAAGCTTTTCTCTCTCTCTGTCTTGCTTATCCTTACTCTCATTATGTTCAGAGAAATATATATATATATATATATATATATATATATATATATATATATATATATATATATATATATATATATATATATATATATATATATATATATATATATATACCATGACTTGCAGTGCACAGAAAAGCATAGACTGAGACAGTCAACAGAAAACAAATTCAGTCCAAATCCACATCCAAAATCAACTTGTGGGGTGGGGCTAACATTTTGGAGCTGACGGCTGGAACCAAGGTTCAAATACTCTATAACTGTGCATGCAATCCTGCTCTGTTTACCTGTCCCTTCCCATTTCCCCACCATCCCCACCTTTTTTCCCCCACCCTCTCTATCATATCTCAGGGGATGCCAAGCTCAGAAGCCGTGGTAGATTCTTCTGGAAGTCTTCCTGTCATCCTGTTTCTTTCTTCCAATTTAGGAGTCCCTAATACACTAAATATTTTATAAACAATCTCAGAAGATGGTGTGGTTTTTGCTAATGAAATCAAGATAAAACATTTCTTTTTCAGCATTCAACAGTTGCAGTTACCAAAGTCAGATTGCATTATCCTGCTCTGACTGTTGCATGGATTAAACTGAGGGTTGTTCCCTAGCTACATCCCTCACAAACACTCCTTTTTCCCCCTCCTCCAACTCCACACATCTCTGCCCTCTCGGTGCCCTCTGTGTACTCATCACACTTTGACACTTGTGTAGTTGGCATCCTGCCGTACCATTATTTATCGTACACATTACATATTTATGATATTCATCAAGACCACACACGCAAAGAGTTTAATGTACATAGTACACCCAGGCACAATCTCTTTTTTTTTTTTTAGTGTCTCCGTCTCAGTATTTCTCATCAGTTTGTTACACTTCAGTTTATATTCCAGAAATGGAATCTGCAGAGTTTGGCACAGCATGAAGTTACTGGTTGCACATAGCACAATTTTTTGATTTTAACTTTAATTAAAAAAAAAAAAATTTTAACCAATGAAAAACCAGCTCAAATGGTAGGTCACTGAAACCCCTCTAGCCCTTTTCTCTGTGGTTTTAGAGCATTTACAGCTATGCAAGCGTAAACATGTCCCAAAAGCAAAGATTTTCATGGGCCGTTTTCCCCCAGGAGTGGGCAATCACTGTATCAGTCCACAGTATATTATATTTTAAGTCCTGATATGTGCAATAACAATGAAACTGAAAGGCAAACTCAGATTTATACTACAGTATTTGATCATGAATTACTTTAACAACAAAAAAAGCATCTCACTTTGTAACAAAAACTCTTACTCCCAAGTATGTAAATTTGCTATATCTGTGTAGCATGTACATTTTTCATTTACAATAAATTTCTTGTTTTTGGCTGATTGCCAGAAGTTAAAATCATGAAGATGAAATTCTGGACTCTGAGTCCAAGATTGATGAACTTTTTTTTGCTTTCCTCTGAAATGTTGCTTGCAAACAACTGGTTAATTTATGGAAAAAAAAAAAACCCTCCAGATTAATCCATGATGAATTCAGTCATTAGCAGTGATTTTATTCCCAAAAAGTTTCATAATGAGTATCATTTGGCATTGCAGAAGAAATTAAAGCTTTCATACCAACACACACATACATACACACACACACACACACACACACACACACACACACACACTGTGACTACCTCTTGAAATGTGTAACTATAGCTCTTTGAAGTACGCCACATTGCCCTAATCCCTCCCCAACAGTCACATGACATGATTATATAAAAGCTTATTGTCAGTCAATATGATCTTCCCATCAGGCTTTCTGTCTATCAATACGGTGCAAAAGAGGAATCAAACAGAGAGACACTGCATTACAGTAAGACTGCATCATCTTACATGAAGAACATTTTGAGAAAGATTATTCAGTGCACACAAAAACCTAAAAACTTTGAGTACAGATAATAAATCCTTTGCTCTCATACTGAACTGAAACAAGTAGCAATTAATGTTTTCATTAGGAACATGTATCAGAGCCAGCATTTACTGAGCTCTAATTCAGTGAAGCGCTTTACTATTTTTTTTAATCTTCTCATTTATGCCCCCCCCTCCCTTTTTAATTTTTTGTTCCCCACTCCGCTCTCTTCGTCTCTCTTCTCCAGCTTGCTCCAGTATATTCTGTTTATGAAATGTTGGCAGAACACTGATGTCGTACACAGCCTTTCCCTCTAATGAGCTGCCAATGTGTGTGCGCCTGTGCGTTTGTTTTGGTGTGCATGCGAGATGCAGTGACATGCAGTGATGCCCCAGATTTAGATGCTTTCAGATTCAGTAACCAGGTTCAATGCCACACCACACAGAAATCTGTAGCTGCACGTTTTTGTTAATCCATAGCCACAGTAGGATGTCACCTACAGTGTTTCCTGCATGGTGAATGCTTACCATAACTGACATATGTTTGATTACTAGCGATATATATATATATAAAAAAAACACTCAGTATTACTAAGGTTCAGATTTTAACTTTTTCTTCAGAATTTCATTATTACAAAGCGAACAAACATATGTATAAAAACACACATCAATTAACACGTTGAATATAAGAGATGAAGAATTTTTTGCTTCTGACAATGAAGGTCTTCAATCTTGAATAATTATTTATATATATATGTGTTTGGTTTGGCATTGACAATATCAACACACAACTAAGCATGTTTATCTTAGCTTTCTAAGATGTACTGAGAAGCCACAATGTTCCCACTGATGCTAGAGGATCTCTCAGGTTCTCATTTAATTTAGCTCACTCTCAGGGCAGTATTCACTTTTAAGGGAATAGTGTTATATTTTTTTATGAATTCATTTTGTTTTCTTTGTTCTATTTAAATGTACTTTAAGAAGTTTGTAGTGCAGTAAAAATCAGATAAGGGCAGCATGACAGATGTTTACTCTGATTACACAAACATTATATGGGAGCAGGTAATGAATGATAGTATTAATTTGTAAATAACTGGACATGAATAACTTAAGCTTATTATATAATAGGTTATAATAGGTTATAACACATTTTGGGGTCAACTTGAAAGAAAGGCAGATGTGAAAGGTAAAAGTGAGGTCAGAGGTCAAATATGGCATGATAGTTGGATGGAAACTGTAATGTGATATTTAGCACCTCCATATAATGGTATCATTTCATCAATCATTTCTGACAATACAAGCAAAGGCAGCAGAATTTTAAAGACATTTTATGTAAGTTCGGTCTTATTTGACCTTGAAGAAGAAGTCAGAGGTCCAAAGTAACATGATATTTTGAATCCCCATATACGTATAGTTCCCTGTATGCCTGTCTATACAAACAAGGGCAGTAAGAAACATCATTTTAGACAGCACAATCTGGCATTGTTATCACTTTGACCTTCAGATTAATCTACTGACCTTGAAGGAGAAGTCAGAGGTCAAATGTGACATATTTTAAATCTTTATACGATACTTTCTGTATGTTGATACCACACACCATTTTTGTCAATTTTGACCAATAAATCATTAAGTTGACCTTAAAGACCTTAGTGGATATAAACCAAATTTTAATGGACTGTTAACATGACCCCACTCTACACCGTTTTATCAGATTTCATTCAAAATTTTTTGAGCTATTGTGTTTACAAACTGAATGACTCACACACACACAAACATTACCAAACACATAACCTCCTTGGTGGAGGTAATTATGGAAAATAATCACACCAGGGTTTATGCTAAACCCAGGTGTAAATATGTCACAATATAACCCTGGTTATATTGTGACATAATATTACCCTGGTTATATGTCACAATATAACCAGGGTTTATGCTAAACCCTGGTTATATTGTGACATAAAAACTTACATGTACACTCATCAGACACTTTATTAAGTACACCTTGCTAGTAGCCAGTTGGACCTCATTTTTGGTTCATATTTGACATGACTGCACATCCATGATATGCATCTCCTGTTCCACCACATCTCAAAGGTTGCGGTCTGGTGACTGTGGAGGCCATCTGAGTGCAGTGAACTCACTGTCATGTTCAAGAAACCAGTTTTAGATGATCTGAGCTTTGGGACACGGGACATTATCCTGCTAGAAGCAGCCATCAGAAGATGGGAACACTGTGGTCATTAGGGGATGGACATGATCAGCAACAATACTCAGATAGACTATAGGGTTCATTTTTTTTGGTATTTTAATTGCTAGTAAGGGCTCCAAAGTCTCAGTGGTTATTTGAGTTACTGCTGCCTTCCTATTAGCTTGAAGCAGTCTGGCCATTCTCCTCTAACATCAACATGGCATTTTTACCTGGAGAACTGCCGCTCACTGGATATTTTCTATTTTTTCAGACTGCTCTCAGTAAACCTCAAAGATGGTTGTGGGGAAAATCCCAGTAGCTCAGCAGACCTATCTGGCACCAACAACAATGACACATTCAAAGTCACTTTAATCACCTTTCTCCTACATGTCTAGAAGCACTGAGTTGCTGTCATGGGATTTCCTAATTAGATATTTGTGTAAATGAGCACTTGAACAGGTGTACCAGTGGGTGTATCCTGGCTGACTGGGCTCATTCATTCGACTACAAAACACCTGCATCACACCTTCTGCCTGACTGCAGCCTCGCAGACCTGGCACAGTGTTTAAACAGCATAGACAAAGGCCTAGGCGAGCACTACTGTTGCTGTTTCTGTTTCTTGCTCTTCCTACTGTCTCAGAGAAGAGGAAACTTCCTGATGAGTGGGGTGAAAGACTCAAAGAAGAGGCTGATGCAACAGGAGGAAGGCAGGAAGAAGAGCGAGATGATAAAGAATCGAAAGCAAGAAGAAGAAAGTCAATGATGCGAACAAAACACACCATTCACCTTGGGCACCTCCCCTCGTGTCTGTGTGTGTATGTGTGTGTAACTCCTTATATAAGGGGGGTGAACAGCCTACGCCAATGTATAAATACCCACGATGCCGCTGGTGGAGAAGGGAGAAGGGTCAGAGTGAGTCAGCACACCCATATCACTCCTCCTCTTCTCTCTCTCCCTTCCATCAATCCATCCACTCTTCTTCTCCTCTATTCTCCTCCTCCATCGCTACAGCGACCATTTTTCATGTTGTTACACAAAAACACAGAGGATTTCACTTGGCAAGCAAACTGTGACCTTGGGTTGGTGATGCTCATAAGACAAGTAAGGGTGTAAACAAAATAAAACAATTAGACTTGAACAAAAGCACCCTTTTCACTCGTGCTTTGATGCAAAGGCTTCCAGAAAATCTGTTAATGCTAAAGAGTTATGAAAACACTCCATTTGTGTCTGTTGCATGTGACTGTTTGCTGTGACTATGGCTACATTTAGACAGACTTTTCTTGGCCAGGAAACAACAATAGACCTAAAATCTGCTACAAAAACAAGCCAGATGTTCACCAACTCATTTTGCAGTTTACTACTGAAGGAGTCCACTGTGAGGCAATGCCTAACTATCAGCCTTAAAGTCACAAACGGGTCACAGCATTTGAAAAAAGGGGATTGACAAAGTAACTGTCAGTTCAACAATAACAAACATACACTCATCACAGGCAGGAACATGCGCTTTTAATATTTAACATTTTGGAGCGTTTAAAATAGAAGAATTTGTAGTTAGAAAACACTTTATAAAGCAGCTAGATCTACAATCCCCCAGTGAATATTATTTAATAATATGTTATCTCTTTCGATAGTTACTCTAATATTAAATAAAACGAGAACAGAGTGACAAAACAATAAAACTGCCTTTTCAGGAGACACTACAGTCTGTCTGGCTTCTCGCGCCGTTCGATTTCAGTTTCAGCTCTGTGCCAGCACTGTAAAAGTTTTGGCACAGAGTGATTTTACGTGGTCCAGCTAACACCTCCACCCTTATCTTCTCTCTCTGTCTCACTCTCTCTCATCCGCTCCGTCTCTTGCTCATTCACTGCATTCACTGTCTTTCATTCACTCCATCTCCTTCTCTCAGTTTCTGTCCATCATGGCCTTTCAGTCTCTCTTTTTCCTTTCATCCCACGCTCTGCTTCATTCATCCGTCTCCTTTTCTGTCACTTAATTCCATTCCACTCACTTGATCACATTTTTCACTGTGCTCGCCGTGTGTCTCATGGTTAATATATTTGCACGCATGCTTTTTAATCAGCATTGCTTTTAATCACGTTTGCACAATTGCAAACTTCCAGATCTGGGAGCTGTGTAGTGTTCACACAGTCCGCAACAGAGCCGCTGCAGTGTGGGCGTTACGTAGGTGTCTTGCTTTTGTGCACCTTGATAGAGCTTGTTAAGATGGGGAAGCATACGTTTCCATGTGTATCAGTTTTCTCTAAAGGGTGTAACACTGATGGTGCAGGTAAGGCTGTGTGCAAAGCTTATGTTAGGTACCAAAATGATACCTAAAATAAAGGAGGTATGTGGAAACAATTTACTTACTCATAAGTAATACAAGTTTGGATTAAAAATGTACTTTCAAGAAGATGTGCAGAATAGCTGCATGGCACAGTAAAAAACACTGACATTTGCACTGTTAATCTTTGCACCAACAATTGTTGTCTCCTCTTTCTCTGTTTGTGTGCGTGTGGAGGGCTCTTCGTGTCCTCTCGTTGCAGAAGTACATCTACCTCCGCATCTGCTGAACATGTCCAGTTGACACACACACACACACACACTGTGATCTCCTGTACTGCACTTCAACTTTTCTTCACTATGCTCCACTCTCCTGCCCTCATCCCTCACTCACTCCACCCTTCACTGCCACTCTCTCTTCCTCTCTCTTAACTCCCCCGCAAACAGTACCTGCTGTTTTCGGCCAGACAGCTAGAAAATAACTAAGGGTAGGAAAGAAAAAGCTGAGAAATTGAATTCTTAAGTGTATACAATGTGTGTCCTTTACATTAGACTTCCCTCTATTCAGAGCAGTCATAACTCTAAACATGTAGTTTTACCTGATTTGATTTACTCATTAAGAGAGAGATAATATGAAGAGGATGAGGGAGAAAGAGTGGGTGAGAGAGGACATAGGGGTGAGAGTGGAGAGCTGATGAGACTGATGAAACAGCTTTCAATACCAAATAATGCATGAAATACAAGTAGATATGCTAGCACTGGTTACACAACGAAACACAAAACTCAGACCAGTACAGACGACATCTACCAATGACTTAATGATAGCTAAACATATTTTTGACATGCTCAGCTAAATGCAATCCAACGATTAATGGCTTAGTGAGCTGCGTCAAGCTTAAAGTTAGAGTTTTCTGTGTCCTGGCTAAATCACCGTGCTAACTTATACTGAACACATAATCAGGTCGGGAACAGGTTATGTTCTGAGCTTTGGTTTGAAATTGGCTGGAAGCGGCACATTTCTGCTCATTCTTTAATTTACAGTATGTTTTAAGTACATTATAGATTCTCTGCTGAAGAATACATTTCATACGTGCGGCATGTTAAACCGTACATTACTAAAACCACCGAATGAAGCGCAAACTGAGTGTTACATTGTTACTGGAATGCCTGTGTATTAATTTGGTGATTCTGATTTTTTCTTTTAAATGTTTTTATACTTAATTCTAATCTGCTGTGTCACAGAGGGATCCTGCATGACTGTATATCGGAATATCAGAGGA